>JAHBMJ010000212.1:15258-42317 GCA_018398765.1 Chromera velia | reverse complement strand
GGGGGGGGGGGGGGGCATCTCAGTATATATCAACACTCCTAGACACATTTTGGATGTAAACCTGCAGAGCAGGTCGGACCCCCCCCCTCCACCAGGGGTACTAAATTGGGTTGTTTTGTACCCCTGCGAGATGGTCTACCCCCCCCTGTTGCTGATGGAACGACACAAAACGAACTGACTTGATTGAGCGATCCAAACCAGTCCAGCAACCCTTCTAGTTGTCGAACAACTCCTTTGCACCGAGGCAACCACTCCCACGAGTAACCAGAGGTGTCCAGCCAACACAGATACCAGAGGAGGACAAAAGTCTGGAATCTGTAACCCCTCCAAAAATGAGGTTCTGGAATAAGAAGCTGCACACGATTTTGTCATTATCAAGCCTTCCAATACAATCCAATAGAATGCTTGACAATGAGATTTTGTGGATACAGGCCCATTTTGTTGACCCGACTTTCTGAGTGGAGGAGAACTTTCTGAAGACCTGACTGAGATTTTTTTAGATCGGCATTTTGATGGGTCAGCGTGCAGCCGGGAAGTGCTTTTTGACCTTGGTGGCCGGCCGGGCCCTGGCCCGCAATGCGTAGCTTGCCTTCCGGGGCTGTTACATGGTTGGCTGATCTAAAATCGGCTCCCAAAATCGGCTTTCCGTCGAATGTTTCAAGTCGATCAAAGCATGACCTAGTACCGCCTCTCTTTCATCACACAGACTTGCTCTCTAGCAATGAAAGTAGGCTTTATCGAAAGCCTAGAGGATTGGTTTCTTTGTTTTTTCTTGGGTTTATGACATTCACTCTACTGGTTGCTCTGAGAGGGCAATTTCGATCTTCCATCACGAAGGGCACGGCCCGTTTCCACGCAAAAGAGCCTACGAAGTTGCCCCAGTAAAGCTTCCATTGAATCCTTTCCATACGTGCGCTCTAACAAGCTCTAGATGAGGAGCTGGAAAGGCTTTCTGGATGAGGGGGCCAGCTCTGGGTGGCCAGAAGGTGAGCCACTTTATGAATTTTTGCATATCTATACTGCAGGTCAGACTGAGCCTTTCTCGGAGGACCGTTTATCGGTGTTTAAGTTTCGTGAGGAAGCATTACGGCTGGTAATCTCGGGTGATCTGAAGTTGTGAGAATGAGGCGCAGCTCTTGTTTGCATAAGAATTTGGAGGTAGGGCTCCTGGGTGGATTAAGACCCAGTGGCCAGTGCCGGGCCTCACCCAGAAAAAACAAGAACGTACAAGAACACTATGATGGCCGGTCGTGGGCAAGGCCCTCTAGCTAGAGGCCATGGATCGATTAGGCTTTCAAAAGCTGAGCATTTACCTCTTGTACGGTCATAGTATTCAACATTTGTTTGGTTGAACTGCTTTTTGTGGGTGTCAAATCGGCAGATCTGTTTGCGGACATTCATTCTTACCTTTCATGGGGGTTACCCGTTGTGTACTCCCTCCTTACATCAGTGTGCGGATTCGGCGTATTCCATTAAAAGTAAAAGTTAGCTTGTTTATGCATTACACTGCATATTATCAGATGTCTGCAGAGTCTGCAACCACTCTCTGACATATTAACATACTATAACTCTTTCACCTCACTCACGTCCAACAATTTCCAACATACACACCATAAACCCATTAAACCTTATCTTTAAAAGTTTTTCATACTTTCATGCAGGTAAGAAACAATAAATAGAATCATTCTAAGTGCTTTAAAGACTTAGATTTTTATATAAAATTTAGTGTGATATATAGAAAATTAAAAGTCACTTTCTGGTACAAAAGTTTCAATTGTCAGTACAGTCAGTTCGCTGTCTGCCTCCTCTGCCTCCTGATGGTGGAGCAGAACGAGAACCCTGTGACTGTATCTGCGGTCGACCACCATCTGTATAACCCTGTGGCCACCACATCATACCCTGATTCCCCTCCAATCCCCGCTGCTGACCTGTATATGGGTATGCTCCTTGCATGGGTGGGCTTTGTGATGGACCCCAATTGGCTGAGAACGACTCACGGAGAGGGAATAAACCAGGAGAGCCCCTCCTCCCTCTGTTTGCAGGATTTCTGAAACAGCGGTTTTCTCTGTGTCCAGTCTTCTTGCAAATAAAACATCTCTTTTCATCCAAAAGACGCCTCCTCTCTGCTGGAGAGATGTTGTATAGATAACAAACATCGGTCATCTCAACATCTCCTCCATTCTCTTCACCCTTACCTTTCTCTTTATGTGGGTTAGGGTGGGACTCTCCCTTATAAATCACTCTATCTTCTTCCATTCCTTCAGCCAGATAGGTGGCTTCTATCGCTTCTTGCAACGTCTTTGGCTTCGCTTTACTAACCTCTTGCTGATTCAGAATCTTTGCGGGCAAAGACTTCTTGTAGTGAAACAACAATCCCGCAGTCGTCGTCTCCGTCAGCTGTGCCGCAGCGTACAGAAAATCATCGGAGTAAGTCTCAATACCTTTCGAAAGAGAAATTTAAACTTCACTGCATACAGTTCCTTCCTCAAAATTTCCTGCTCCTTCGGGTTTACAAACTTTTTCCTCAGTGCCATAAACAAATTGTTGAGCGTGTTGACGACAATCCCCTGCTTCTCTTCGAAATCCTCAATGTAGTTCTGCTCAACGTCGTTGAGATAGTTGATTACCAGATCCAACTGCCTCTCCACAGGCGTTCCAGTCAACCTGAAGTACCTCTTCACCTTACAAATCTACGAGGTGAGGTGCTTGCGCTTGCTATCGAAGATGTTAGGCTTGTTGAACTTCACAGTGACGGCTCGGGGAACTTCAAGAGGAACTCCAACTTCACCACCTGGCACAAGGTCCTCCGAAGGACGAGAGCAATCCTTCATTAGACTATCCTATGGTACAGAAGAAAGGGCACACCTCTGCTTCATAAACGCTGACAGGCTGTGTACTTCTTGCTCGAGTATGTCTAACCTTTGGAGTGGGTTAGACATGACTGTTGTTCCGACTAAACAACACGTTGATTTTGATAGAAACTCTGTACGTGGCCATTGGTCTCAACCACGCTTCTGCTACCTTTGTTATAGGTATTACGACAAACGAATAATAAGGCTCATAAACTTAAGACAGAGAAATCTGCCAGTTTAGTTTTGGTCTGTTCACTTCGTGCATGGAAGACTCACACAACAATCTGGCTAGGGCCTGGCACTTATATTGGGTTACAGGTTTCAATACCCCCTATATATAAGGGTATTATAATACCCCCCTGTAATGTTACCCTTACTTCAAAAGTGGTCCCAATCGATCAATCTCATCAGGTTATGTCTAAAAATATTGAAAACATCTTCTGTTGATTGAGGTTACATAAGAAACTGACGAAAAACAATGTGTCCCTTTTACTTTGTAGCATTTTGTAGCCAAACCCCTTGTAACCTTGTAACCTGTAACCTAAAATGACCCCCTTCAAAAGTGATATAACCTTCGTCTGCATATATTTTAAAGTGTTTTTGAAGTGATTTGAAGAGTTTTTGAAAGTTGACTTTTTGGTTGGTTACGGACCTCAAAACCGCCTGTAACCTTGTACCTTGTAACCTTGCAAGGGGACATATATAATAAGAGGTGTAACCTCATGTAACCACATAAGCTATACAGTAAAAGTGATTGATTTCGAAGTAACTCAATATGTCGGACCTCCAGCTTGTGTAAAAAGCTCGTTCAAATGTTTTTTAGTTTATTTTTTATGTTATTTTTGCACTTGTAACCCCATATGAGCCCAAGAGTGCCCTCCCTTAGCAATCTGGCTGTGACATCATCAAACAACACTGCTACATGACAGCATGCAGCCTTTTATAGAGTGGTCCTATGACTGGGCCTTAAGGCTGGGCCGCGCGCACTATGTACTATTTACGAAAAGTGTGTCCGCGTCATCACTACTTCATACAAGTGATATATATATATATATATATATATACATACATACATATATACATATATATACATATATTGGATACAGCGCATGAGATGCAACTTTACTTGCGTCTTAGCCTCTTCGATCATACCCCTCCCAAACTGGTGTCTGCTAAGACTCTACTTCTAAATTTGCTTAAAAATTTAGGCTAAATTTAATATCTAGTTTAATATAGATACCTACATATGAAAATTTATTTTCGATATGACAACTCAGACCCTGGATTACCCCGGATCACCGGCTAAGGCCTTTTTAGTAAGATTGAATATAGTTAAACATAGCTAAACGTTGTTAAACAATGTTAAACAATTATAAAAAAAAAAAAAAAAAAAAAGAAGAAATTATAAATAAATTAAAACAATGGTGAGCTTTTGTCAAGTTTTGTGCAAAGTATAGTGCAAAGTAGTGCGGATTGTAGTACGAAGGCTATAGCGAAGGCCCCCTCGGGATTACTCGGGATACGTCGGGAGGGGGGGGGGTTGGAACCTTGAATTTAATAGACTGAGGCGCTACGTGGTACGTATACTTTTTTGGTCGTGCCGGCCCCTATACTGCTCCGGACGTACCCCCCCCCCCCCCCCCCNGCGGGGCCCCCGCCGCCCCCCGGCGCTCCGCGCGAAAATCCGCGAAAGCCCTGCTGCATGCATGGGTTTTTGCAGCACGTGTCGTTGCAATGTCGTTGCATGTCGTTGCGAAGCCTTGCAATATCTCGCAGTCACGCAGACATAGAGGCTATGATAGAGCTGGGTCTCTCGAGTTTGACAGCAAAGGACAGCAAAACCATTACATCCAGCACGGCTGTACAGTGTCCACAGTTGTGTGAGTGTTTTTCAGGCAGTCTTTCGGTTGGAGGTTGCATGCTCAGTCTGTGGACCTGTAAAGCCAACAAACAGCAGAGGGACAATTTGGAAGCTCTGGGCAAGGAATTTTCAGTACTGCGCTCTCCTGCAGGGGGCTTGGCACAAACAAGCAAGTGGAAACCGATATGAATAGGGCAGCGGGACGCAGAAACCTGGGCAGTCGATGCTGAAGTTCAAGTGTCACCCGTGCTCCACTCTTTTCGCCTCCCCGAACAACGGTTGGTCCCTTCATACGAAAAGTTGTGTATGCACCTTTGTCGGCACTTGATTGTGCAGACAAGTGTGGCACTGCGCGTAACCAGAGGCAACTGTAGAAAAAGAATGACTGTCTCTTATGTGTCTGTTTTACGCAATCAGGGGCCCCGGCTCTGCGGGTCGGTTATTTCAAAGACGGCTGGTTGAAATCTGTTGGCGGTTTCTGTTCAATTGCTCATGTCCTGAGCTTCATTTTCCGCATGCCATCTGCCTTATTCTTTGATGTTTGACGTTTGTATGTATGTCTGCCCGACAACCAGTCGCATCCATGGAGTCTTTGTGTGGGCAAAAGGGAAAGAAACGAACTTGAAGTCCGAATTAATGCATTTTAGGTCGTTTGTGGTGTCATCTGTGTGCTTGCAACCGTATGTGCTTGTCCCTCTTTGCATCCCTGTGTACCAATACGACCTGACCTAATCTGGTTGCAGGATCATGTTGTCCCTCCTGTTCCTCTCCGTTCATTGAGGACCTCTCTTTCTCTCTAGAGGGCCGCAATGAACTCCGAAGCGGGGCGGGGCGAGATGATGAGAGAAGGGGGGGTGGCGAGGGGACGAGAGAGGCTGGTGCTGTGGGGGAATCGACGAGCCACTTTTCTTCCGCCTCTGTGGGTGAGGAGAATGTTGTGGAGACGGAAAGCGGGGAGGAGGAGGGATGGGCATTAGTGGGGGGGCAGCGGCAGGTCATGAGTGCGGAGGTAGGGAGAGAAGGAACGGGGCAGCACTCAGGAGAGGACAGAGAACGACCGGCAGGAAGCAGTGAGACTCACAACAACGTTAGCAGTATTTTCACGGGGATGTTCTCCTTGGCAGGCCTCTTCAGAAGGAGGCACAGCAACAGCTCCCACTTCACCACTCGCACAGAGACACAGGCACGCGGTGGGAGGGGGCGGTCGATCACTCAGCTGCCAGTGGAAGCAGATAGAGGAGGGGGGCGATCTTGGACACAACTCCGATACAGGCAGGCAATGAGGGGCTCGGATGCTCCAGAGGAGGTCGGGCCATCTTTCTTTGTGCCTTCCTTCATCGGGTGTTTTTTTTTTTTCTTTCTTTCATTTATCCGTTCCATCATCATTCTCCTTCTTTCTTTCATTCATCCGTTCGATCATCATTCTCTTTCTTTCTTTCATTCATCCGTTCGATCATCATTCTCTTTCTAAGATTGTATGGCTTGGTGTGCGAGCCTGGTTCATCGATCAGTCTTTGTGAATATGGCCATAGATAGCCCTCCATGTAGACGGGGGGGGGGTCTCGGTGACGCTCATGCATGACCGGCATGGCCGTCTTTTGGATGATCTCTATAGGCGTTGGCTTTTGCTTCGTGGAGCTGCAAATGAATTCCTTGCGTTGAGTAGTTCCACTGAGACGAGAAACAGATACGCGTAGTTGTTAGTTTCCACACGGCCTTCATTCTCCCTTCTTCGCTGGCTGGGATGTATCTCTGCATGTGCAGCCTGGCAGTGCTCTGCTTGTCGCCTTGAGCCCTGCCTGCTTCTTTGCATGGCTGCACTGAAGGTCTTCCTTCATGGGCGCTTCTCCCATGCATGCGTGGGCCCATTTGGTTTCTGTTTGCACGTCTGCTCCCTTGTGGGTCTGTGTGTCCAACGCTCTCTCTCTCTCTCCCTCCCTCTGTGTCTATGTCTGTGTCTCTCTCTGTGTGTGTGTGTGTGTGTGTGTGTGTGTGCCTGCCTACTGATCATGCAGGAGTGCAACATCTGTCATGAGGACTACGAAGATTCCTCCATGGTCAGAACGTTGGCCTTGCAATGCTTGCCCCCCCTCGATGGATCCATCCCTGCTTCTTTCTTCCTTCCTTCCTTTCTTCCTTTCTCTCTTTTTTTTTTTTGTTTTCTGTTTTTTTTTTTGTTTTTCTTTCTTTCTTTCTTTCTTTCCTTCCTTCTTTCTTTCTTTGTTTCCTTCCTTCCTTCCTTCCTTCCTTCCTTCTTCCTTTCTTCCTTCCTTCCTTTCTTTCTTTCTTTCTTTCTTTTCTTTCTTTCTTTCTTTCTTTCTTTCTTTTTTCTTCTCTCTTTCCTTTCTTCCTTCCTTCCTTCCTTCCTTCCTTCCTTCCCTTTCTTCCTTCCTTCCTTCCTTCCTTCCTTCCTTCCCTTTCTTTCTTTCTTTCTTCCTTCCTTCCTTCCTTCCTTCCCTTTCTTTCTTCCTTCCTTCCTTCCCTTTCTTCCTTCCTTCCTTCCTTCCTTCCCTTTCTTCCTTCCTTCCTTCCTTCCCTTTCTTCCTTCCTTCCTTCCTTCCTTCCTTCCGTCCCTTTCTTTCTTTCTTCCTTCCTTCCTTCCTTCCTTCCTTCCCTTTCTTTCTTCCTTCCTTCCTTCCTTCCTTCCTAATGTTAGCGCAACACTGCATGTACACGGCATGTCTTTGGGGCCACGGTCAGAGCTAGCCGATTTTGATCGATCGATCGAGATGTCGATTAACGTGTACGTTCGCAACACTGCAGTGCAGAAACCGAACTGACCGTTTGTCTAGGGAAAGTACCGAACCAACAGAACTTCTGGATGTGTTGAGAAGGGATCTGTGAGCTCTAGACTTCAGGAACAGTCAGAGTTGATCCTAGAAGTAGTAAGAAAGATAGTAGGACAGATTGTATTCATATCAGTGTGTCATTCCTTCCTTCGATCCTTCCCTTTCTTTCGTTCGTTCTTTCTTTCTTTCTTTCTTTGTGCCTAGCTTCCTCCTGTCCGTCCGAATGCATGCCTCTGTCTGCATGGTAGGCTCCCTCTCTCATTTTTTCTCATGAGTGCATCCATTTCTTGAAGTGGCCACTGCACACTTAATTGCGCCTCCGCTGACAGGTCCGTCCCTTCTTTAGGATCTGTGAGACTGCGTTATGCCTCGAGACGAAAAAGAAGGGGGCGGGGTGGTTCATTTAGGTTTTGCCCCTGCCTGTCTGACTGATTGAGGTGCTCTGTGCCTGGCTACGCATCTGCCTATCTACCTGCGTGCCTCCGGCTGGCTGCCCAGGTACGTGAGAGGAACATGGCCGGCCCATTCACTTCTCCAGTACAGAAACTTTCATTTCAACCCGAGTCGGTGGGGGTCGAGCCTCGCTGGCTTCCTGCCTGACGATAGTTGACACACTGAGTGTTCTTCCTTCCTGTTGCTTGCAGGTGCTCGTCCTTCCCTGTGACCATTTTTGGCACACCGCCTGTATCCGCAAGTGGCTGGGGAGGTCTGAGAGCTGTCCTGTTTGCAGAGAAGAGTTCCCAGGAATGAATGGATCAATCCGCTCAGGGTTGGAAGGCGGGGGCCTGAATCAGAGGGGGACTGGCACTGGTCTCAGAGAACAGTCTTCATCTGCAGCTGCTTCCTCTTCCTCTTCCTCTGCTGCTGCTGCCAGATGGGGGGGAAGGGATGGCCAGGGGGGGGTCTCCTCCTCCTCGTCCTCTGGTGATGCGGCTGCGGTCTCGTCGTCGTACTTCTCTTCCGCCTCCACGGCCTTACGGCAGAGAGGCCTCTCTGCCCTGGCAGCCCATGAGCGAGTCAGCCGACGAGAGAGGGACAGCCTTGCGTCCTTCTACCAGAGATACCAGAGAAGAGACAACACAGACACAGCAGGAACAGATCTTGACGGGTCCAGTCGTCAGCCTCTTCCACAGGCTCCTGCAGTTGGAGGGGACGATGACGATGAGCTGGTGGGGGCAAGAATGGAAGAGAACCTCCGGGAAGGCAGTCCCCCATCTTCTATCCGCCCCTTTCCGCCTACCCCCCACCCCTATCCGCAAAGCCCCCACCCCTTTTCGCCTACCCCCCACCCCTATCCGCCTACCAGATTTTTTCCCTTTTCTTCATCTCAGACTGGACTGCACGTCCCTTCTGCGTCCCCTTTCCTCCCCCCCTCCCCTCAGATTCCCCTCCCCTCTCCATTGCCACCCCAGAGGGAGGACGAGGGGCCCCCCGGCCGTTCTTCTGCTCTCACTCTCGGCCCATCGGAGAGAGAGGGGGGGAGGAAGGCCGAGAGAGAGAGACTCAGACGACAAACTGAATGGAGGATGAAAATGGAGGAGGATGAAAGGAAGACTTTGATGCGCTTGCGGATCACATCACTCCCCCCCTCACATTCCATTCAGAGAGACGCCCAGCTGCTGAACTCGGCTTCTCCCCCTTCCGTCTCTGTTCGTCCCCCCTTTTCATCATCCAATCTTCCCCTGGCACCGCCTGACCGTCCTTCCCCGCCCTCTAGTGCCCTCTCTGTTCGTCCCCCCTTTTCATCATCCAATCTTCCCCTGGCACCGCCTGACCGTCCTTCCCCGCCCTCTAGTGCTGTCCGTTTGACGACCACAGAAACCGCACTTCATTCGGAGGAGGCAGAGAGAGAGGGAGGTGACCGTCTCCCTCTCCCTCTCCCTCTCTCTCGCCCTCATGAGAGGCATCCGATGAACGCGAGGGTCGCTGTCCGGTCCCCCCCTGCACCTGTCCGGAGAGACAGACAGGGATGGGACCCCCAGGAGGTCCTCCGCTTGTGGAACCTTTCGGAGTCCCCTAGCAGGCCTCCAGCATACCCACTGCATCGGAGTCCAAGAGAGACCGCGCCACCCCCTCAGCAGAATGCCTCCTCTTCCTTTCCCTCCTCTACTCGTCTGTCACACCTTGGAGGCCTGCTCAACCCTTCCCCCCCCCGCCTTTCCGTGGACACGACAGGAAGGACAGGCAGCGCAGTGCAGCCTCTTACCAAGGCCGAGAGAGAAAAGAGGAAGGTGAAGAATCGACGAATGACAAATGAAGAAGTGAGAGAGCTTGTTAGAAAGAAGTCCACAGAGGAACGGGATACTCCTCCCTTTATTCGGCCTGAGGCTCCAGCGATCAATTCTGTGACTGAATGGCCGAGTGACCCAAAGCCTCTCACCAATTCCTCTTTGCTCCCCGCACCACACGAGCCTTCATCATCCTCTGCCTCTGTGTGTGCTTCTGCTGTGACAGTCCATGACCGCTCCTCTGTCTGTGCCTCGGTCATCCACTCGGCGACGCTCCTGCCTGATGGTCCGGCGCCCCCCCCATTGGGGCGGCGTGTCATCGAAGAGCGTCGCTCTATGAGGGCTCAAAGTCTTGGCGACTCCGCAGAGATCGTTGAGAGAGCACAACCGGACAGCGCCACCACCCGGATGGAAGCAGGGGAGGTAGAGAGAGAACCAAATGTAAGGGCCCAGTTTCCCCCCTTCCCTTTCAGAGACAGACAGGGGGGATGGAACGCAGATGAGATCCTCCGGCTATGGAACTCGTCTGAGTCCCCTGGCCGATCTCCGCTCCAGAGTCGAAGAGAGACTCGACCTGTGCATGAGAATCTTTCTTCTTCCTCTTCCTCTTCCTCTTCCTTCGCTTTTCTCGAAGTGAATTTTCCGTCTTTTCACCACCTCGCTCCTTCTTCCTCCCCCTCTTGTGTTCATGCAAGAGGCAACGCGGCACTGCAACCTGTCACCAAGGCTGAGAGGGAGATGAGGAAAGTGAAAAATCGCAGACTGACGGAGGAAGAAGTGCGGAGTTTGGGCACTAAGTCGGAAGGGCGTCTTCCTCCGCACGCTGGCCTCGCTGGACCTGTGAATGTTACCCCCGTGTCACCGACTGACCGAGAGCCTCTCGGCAGTCTCTCTGCCCCCCATGCACCCCCGGAGCCTTCGTCTTCCTCTGCCCCTGCCTGTGCTTCTGCTGCTGAGCACAACTCTGTGACTCCCCTCGGAGCTCCCGAGGGATCCTCTGGTGTCCCTCTCTGTTCTGGAGGGCATTTCATTGAGGGGGGGCGTTCTCTGGTGGAGACTGTCGGTGACTATCGAGAAATGTTTGACTTTGATGGGATGGAAGTAGCAGCAGAGAGAGGAGCGGGAAGGGAATCGTTGAATCAACTGAGAAGGCGGGAGGGGACATTCAATGTGACTGGACTCTTGAGGGGGAAAGTGTCAGCAGAGAGGGGGGGTAGCCTCCAAGTTGATGGGGGAACCTTTGAGGCAGATCTTTCCCTTTCAGGCTGTCAGACAGAGAGGTCTCCGGTGAGGCCCTCACCTGTCAGCGAACAGACGCCCTTCTCCGTCCTTCTCCACCAATATGTGTCCCGCCCTTCTGGTGGAGATTCCATGAGGTGCTGTCATGTGGAGGGGGCTGTGATGCCGAAATGTGGCATGGCAGAGGCAGAAGTTTTACTGAAGAATGTTTCTTGGCCTTCTCGGCCTCCCTTCAACCTTGTCCCTGCTGCTGACCTTAGCGAATTTGTGATCGGAAGTTCTGAACAGCCCCTCACTGCGAGAGGGACATCCGTGCAAACCATCAGCAAGGCTGAAAGAGAGAAGAGAAAGGTAAAGAATCGGGGAATGACAGGGGAAGAACTGAAAGGTCTGGGAGAGAAACTTCGGGCAGGTGTCGAGAGGCCGCCCTGCGCTCCCACGCACGACTCTGCATCCTCCTCTTCCTCTTCCTCTTCTTCCTGTACATGGGGTGCGGTGCCTCCCGGGGACGTGCGCGGCGCCCCTCCTCCTCTGCCTCCGCCCCGCCCCCTTCCCCCTCCTCCGGCCGGTGCCGAATGACCAGAATTGATTCTGCATGAGTGAGAAGCCAGGACCGACCAGGTTCGTTCTAGCTCTCCTCTGGTCCGTCCGCTCAGCCGCGTTCATGCAGTGAGAGCAACTCCCCAAAAAATGTCGTGCATGTGGACAGTCGGGTGAAAGGGCACAGATCGAGGCGAATTGGTCTCGCGAGGTTCGGGGGGGGTGCATGCACGCACTCGATCTCTGGGACTGACAGGTCAAGAGAACCGTCAGGAAAGAGAGAGAGAGAGGACTCACTGGGACATGCAGGTCGAATCTGGGGCCTCTCAATGAAGTCCGTCTGGATTCATCCTGGCACATGCAACAGCAGGGGGTGTAGAAGGGAGAGTCCAATCATCACGCGAACACAGGAGAGGCAGATTTGGAGACAGCATGCAGAGAATAAGGGAAGGGACAGATTCGAGGAGGTGGGACGGGACGGAGTGATGCAATTTGTTCGACTCAGACAGGGGGGTGGATCGCTGTTTCGTTTCGTTTCTCAATCAGCCCGAGGCGTCTCAAAAGGCTGCATGCCGGAGCCTGCATGTGCAGCTGGGTGCCTTTGGGGGAGAGGTGGGTGGGGATTCCTCTCTTTTTCCTTCTTTCTATTGCTTTTGGACGTACTGCCTGAAGGTCCACTCAGGGGTGCAGTCGGACGGGTTTAACACGGCGGCCTTGAGACGGGACCACGGAAGGAATTGTGGGGTGGGTGCCTGTCGGAATCATTACACGGAGCGTCGAGAGCACTGTAAACTCACTATACTAGCTCACTATAGGTCCTGGGGGCATTGTCAGGCTCATTGAATGAAGGTAAGAATGCACAACGTGCAAGTACATACAAGTTCCCGATCTAGCTCCCGATATGAATAGAAAAACTGTAAAAAACTGCTAGAAAAACTGCTAAAGAGGGGGCTACCAAAAGAGCTCTTGAGCTAGCTCTTCAGGCATCAATCAAGCTTTGTTGTGTTCCGCCGCACTGAGTAGTTGCCCCGGTATGCATACTGTGGTATGCACAGGCACCCTGTGCTCCAGGGGCTCCGGCGAAAGCAAATTGTCCGACGGATCAATTATTCACTCCAATTCCCTTCAGTGGCAGATCGCGACGTTTGTGTTCTATTGAGCTGTAAGACTCTAAGACTTGCTTAACAGTGCTTAGACTCTATAATGGCCGATTCATCTCATGTTATTCACGCTAGCCATATTCTGTTGTATACTTCATGGTAGCAGAGCGGGTTCTAATTTGAAACCAGGGAGTCTTGAGGAGACGGTTGATTTTGTATCTTTCTCATATTAATTGCAACCTTCACTCCAAGTCGACTTGATTTTTCTACAACCATGTCAGGTCGTTTTTTCCTGTGCACGCCCGCTGCAGACTCTGTCCACACTCAACATTTTGCAAGCAGCAGCATGTCTGGTCAGGAGGCTCCACCGGCATACGAATGGCAAGATCAGTGGAGAAACGAAAACCACCTTCAGATAGAGGAAACCAAAGTAACAAAAATTGTTCCCCTTCCCACCCATACCCCAACTACCCCCTCTACATTCAGACGATCTCTTACCCCAATTTCCCCCCTCACACAATTTCTAGAGCGGCTTCATCCAGGTGTCAGCTCCCGAAACCCCCACCTTCGTCTCAGCAGTCTCAGCAGCCCTCATTTCCTGAAGCTGAGCTTGCTGCCCTGCATGCAAAAAATGCTCGTCTGAATTTTTCCCTCAAAGACCAGCGCGTGCTTAAACTGGAGACGGAAAATGCCACGCTCCGTTCAGCACTGCTTTCCAAACTAAAAACCCCTACCACCTTCCCGGAGTGGAAATGCTCCGTTCAATTCAAAAATGACACTCTCTCCCTTGAAGACATTTTTGAGTCATTCCAACGTCATGCAGAGAACAATATGGACGGTGCCAATCCTACACAACTTGCTAATGCGTTTGTTTCCGGTGTAGAGAAGTACACCCAAATCCACAACTTCCTTCTCACCCTTGACTTTGCCTCCCGCCGCAGTCTCCCTACCATTGAAGACAAGCTCCGCACCTTCTTTGACAGTGACCCCGCTGTCATCTTTGATGCCAACCTGGGGGCGTTCATGAACTTGCCCCTGACTGCCCCCAAACTTCACCCAACAGAGCTCGTCCAAACCCTTGAACTCAAGTCTAATGGTGTTAAGCGACTATATCGTGAGGAGGAGGTGGTTTCTGTTTAGACAGGAGAAGGAGACAAAAGAGATCCAAAAAACTACTACCACCAACTCTAAGAGGTCGCCGCCCTTCGTCCCTTTTCCTATCAAGGAGGCTTTTTGGCCCGTTTCTTCCTTCTCCACGCGATCCTTTTCAAACTGCAGGGACTTGTCATGACTACAGCAACCTTTTTCCGGTGGAAGGGAAAGGGGGGCATCAAAATGACCTACCTCCACCATGCGAATGAGCTTGGACGGAACATTTCCCCATTGACGGATCATCAACACCTTTCTCCGTCTCCGTTTCCTCCCAACCACTCTGTCTAATCATTCCCCAATGAACCCAATCAATTGAACCAACCTGTTGTAGCAGCAGCCGAACAGAACTCTGTGCCTCTTCTTGAAGGCCCCCCTTGCCATCGCTGCAAAAACCCCACCCACCCCACTTTCCGATGCCTTTTCCAGTTGTTTTGCCAAACCTGCTCACAGAAGGGACACAAGACCGGACACTGCTGGAAGAGCTTGCAGGAGAAGCTCAAGCTCTACTTTGGCCATACACCTCCCCCAGCAAAGCGATCAAAAGCCTCGAAGAGGAGGTACGACACTTCTTCCTCCGTTTCCTCTGCATGATCTGCATCCGACTCCGACTCTGGCTCAGAGTCCGCACCCGTAGTAACAGTGGTCACGCACCTCCACAAGCCTTAAACAAGTGCAGCCAGGAATCTGTCCTTCGCCTTTGTCATTGTATCTTTTTCCCTGCCCTGACCTACATACATTGTCTCTTTTGTTATGTACTGACACAGAAATCCTCTGGCAGTCACCCGAGGTGTCAGCATGAAAAGAGTTTTATCCCTACTCCATGTCCTGATAAAAAATCCCCCTGTAATTAAGGAGGTGTCAGCTTGAAGTGTCGGGCAAAAAAGGGAGGGAAAGAAAGGAATGTGACAAGCCAAAGCGGAAGAGAGGGAGGACAAGACCCAAAAAAATTGATAGAGGAGAGGAGAAAGAAATAAAAGGAATACGTGTTGTGTTCCGCCACACTGAGTGATTAATTAATTGCCCCGGCATGCATACTGTGATACGCACAAGCACCCTGTGCTCCAGGGGCTCCGGCGAAAGCAAATTGTCCGACGGATCAATTATTCACTCCAATTCCCTTCAGTGGCAGATCGCAACATTTATGTTCTATTGAGCTCTAAGACTCTAAGACTTGCTTGACAGTCCTTGGACTGTATAACGGCCGATTCATCTCATATCATTCACGATAGCCATATTCTACTGTACACTTCAAGCTCTCATGCAGAATGATCAAAGAAAAACAAGTTACACATTGAATGAGAAATACTCTAGGGAATACTACAATTTCTAGTCTATAATTCACTTCTATAACAAGTAATTAATTATTAATAGAACAACTTTTAGTACATGCATGAGTTATGATCGAGCGAGTGATCCAGGTTATGGATTAGAGGATTATATTATGTTCAGGTCCGGAGCCCTAGACTTGTGTGCCAGTTATCTGACGTCCGCCTTGCACCATATATCTAGCCATATATTTATGCATATTACAGTCATTATTCTATACCATGCATGCACCATAGTTCGGATAGTACATTGTACTACAGTGGAATTCCACTGTATTTGAATCCTTTTCATTAACTCTGATAGTACAATGTACTATCCCATCTGTACTATTAAAAAAAAAATAATTTACTAGGCTTCCTAGGCATTCCTATGAGTGTTCTATTTAGACATAATTTAACATTATGAAAATCCTCTTTAATGTGTGTGAATCTTTTAGAGTTCCTAAACGATTTGTACAGTGCCTCACCCCCTAGACAGGCTGGCAGACAGCGGTAGGGAGCAAACACACAGGTCGGATCTCAAGCAATTCAAAGACCTAGTCAAAGACCCCCCCCCCCTTCCCTCCCTCTTCAGATCAAGGCCTCATTTGAATGAAGGCCAAACTCTTTGAGGTGCTCTTCTAAGAGATCTCCCTCCAAATCCTCGTTGAAGATGTAGCCGTCTTCCAACACAGGCAGACCCAAAGTCTTAGTCTCCATGAGTCTCCATGAGTCTCCACTGCATGGATTCTTATCTGTGACAGCAGGACCCCTAGCTGCCTGCTTTTGATATAGACGCTGGAGATGAGATGGAGGCCTTCGTCAACGTACTAGGAGGGAGCGAAGTCCTGGGTGCAAACCTCCAACGGAGTATGAATGGAGCAGGACCAGTTCCAGCTCCTTGGTGATATGGGAATTGTCGTCAATGGTAACTCCTGGCGCATCCCGGGGACTGAATGTTGTTGGTGCGTCTGGGTCCCTTCCCTCCAAGCCCATGTATTGGAGGGCTTCACGGTGGCAGCCTTCCTCAGAAAGGTGAAGCGCTCCCTCAACGTGTCTGTCCCCGTCTTCGTCGAGTTGGCGGCGGGGCCTTATCTTTTTGGCAGTTTTTGCTGGCGTGGACAGAAAGATGTGTTCTGACAGTGTCTGTGGGAGGGTATCCGCCTCCATGCAGCGGTGTGTCGGGTATCATTATACCTGGTATTGTTCTCGGAGGTGCCAAAAGAGGGACTGGAGGCCTTATCATCATGCTGTCTGCCCTGCCCTTCAGAGGGCTCTGACTGACTGACTGACTGACTAACTAACTGACTGATCGATTGGTTGATTGATTGATTGATTGACAGGCCTCCTGAGTGATAGCCTTGCAAGGGTCACTTATGCATGAAGCTATATAAACAATTTTGAATATGTTCTTTAAATTTTTGTAAATCATTATCTTAATTTCTATAGTTATTTATTTGCTATACGCTCTCTAGAACTTAAAAAAAAAAAAAATTTAGTATAGATGGTCCCTAGCCTTAGACCCTAGGATCGACTTATAGTACCGACTGTACTATCCTATTGTAGTATGCGATAGTACAATATACTATCCTATCATAACTATGGCATGCACATATATATGCAACGATACGTCTCATCACGATACATGCATTTCTTGCCTTGCACTTCACTGTGTGTTATTCTCCATTTTTTATGACAAAGAACAGAACGTCGGATGGAAAAGCGTTCGATCTCTTAGAATTCAACTGGCATACGCCGCCCGAAGGCTAGGTTAATCATTCAAAGCAGTCAAAGCTCTGAACGACCGAAAAGGAGAAAACCTAAAAGATGAGTGCTCGCAAAGATCAACTTGATTTGTTTCAAAAAAAATAAAGAGAAGAAAAGATTTGATTCAAACAAGGAAAGAAGAGCTGAAAAGAATGCAAAGGCTTTAAGAAAGAAGGAGGGAAGGAATGAACGAAGGAAAGAAAGAAAGAAAGAAAGAAAGAAAGAAAGAAAGAAAGAAGGAAAGAAAGAAATGGAAAGAAAGAAAATATCACTTTGTTTATCCAGTCTTCCTTTGGTACCGCATGCCTGTTATGCCTCTCCCTCTCTGCTGATAACGTCGGTTATCTAAACCGTTATCATACAAATATAAACTGTTAATCTTTTAGGATCGATTAGGATTAGGATTTATGTCCAGAGGATTGGCCTCCCACCCCAATGTTTTTAAATGATTTATATATATATATATATATATATTAATCATGCTAACCATTGGCTGTAAATGCTGCAACTAGAATTAGGATGAGTATAGCTATTTAAAAACTGCTAAGAGTTTTTTGCTCCCGCTTTTAAGTTTGTGAACGTTTGTTCTTTAAAAAAAAAAAGATATAAACCAATCAGGCTGGGTCAGATAACTAATCACGTTTAATTTTTAGTTTTTTTTAATACGACAAAATTAGAAAACATATAGAGAGAAAAATATGAAACTATAGATATAAAAAAAATAATGTTCTAGATACTGTTGCTGTTGTGTATGTACAATCCTGCCTAGAAGCGGCTCTAAAGCGGTAGCCGATCGAGTGTCTGAAGCTAGAAGCTTCATTGTTTCGATCCGATTAGCATGCAGGCTTCCTCATCCCCCCCTCTCCCCAATTAATTTGAATCAATGCGTGCTCTAAGTTATCCTCAATACCTTGTTAGTAACTTGGGATCTAGTATTGCTGGGTCCAGGATTTAACCCTCAATCATCATTATCATCATCACAAGTGTGCGGCTATGTATTAATTCAATAATAAAATTCATTATAAGAAAGCAATGTAGAAAAGGGCAATCGGTCCTTGAATCGGAAGGCCTGAATCACCTGAGTCGGCCAGACATGGCCTGATTAAGAGACTGAGAGATACTGATCGAGAGATACAAAAATCTAGGCAAAAATAAAAACCATTCTATTTAGATCCGTCTCTCATATATAAGGGCGCGGCATGCATTATTAACAAAAACATCGGTAACACACAAGACAGTTTCTTTTTTTTTTAGATAATATAGATCTAGATGTGGATACATGATAATAATATATACATCCATGTACAAAGATGAATATATGAACTCGATCCGCCAAACTGATTAAAAATAACAAATTTTATAGAACTAAATTTCATTATAGATTTCATTTAATCTAGGATTTAATGAAACTCAGTATTATTATACTATGCATCATAATGATTTTGTGGGGCCGCAAAGTATTATACGACTCTA
Organism: Chromera velia; assembly: GCA_018398765.1. Taxonomy (NCBI): domain Eukaryota; family Chromeraceae; genus Chromera; species Chromera velia. Next base: position 24,012 of record JAHBMJ010000212.1, on the reverse strand, counting down.
TAAACCGCCCTACTAATTTTTTTTAAGGAAAATATTTTTCTTTTTTTCATAAATTTGGAAGTTTTTTTGAAGGATCTAGAGAAAAACGGATCAACATATACGGTCTCGTTGGCATGTAGACAAAAGGCAAACAGATCAACAAGTAGAAACACTGCCAGTAAACCAGATAGACCTCTGACACAAGCGACTGATAGAGCAACCAGAGAACCAACCGACCTAACGGATGCAAAAAAATGGAACTTCAGGATGTTCAAAGAAAAGGGGAGCATAGTAGAGGGACACTAACTAAGACAACACTAAAAACCCCGGCAGTTATAATTGAAGATGTACAATCGTATCATCTGATTCATATAATCAAGCTACTTATATGTGTGATAGGTCCTATGTAAGGTCAGGTCTTCCTTTTTCTATTCATTTGTTCCTCTTGAAATTGAATTCACTCTAGAATCTACTCCAAAATCAAACGTAAATCTCCATGTCCTTCTCAGAGTTCATCTTTTTTCTGTCTTCCTCTGTTTTCCCTGACAGTGTCACCTCCTCAAATACGTATTTTTCTTCTTCTGAATCTGTCCTCACTTTTCCTCTTCCGAAAAAATTCAATCCCTTGGAGCACTCCTGGATCTCCATATAAATTGGCATATCTACTAATTACCCTGCAGTGCTCAGTTCCTAGAGCCCCTCCAACCTTCGAACCGCTGTTTACGAACGTCGAGATCGAGCCCCCATTCAGCAGGGAGAGGTCTTGGTGCCGCCCCACGTCAAAGCAAGCCTTTACCTTGAACGGTTGCAACTCACCACTCACCGTTACCTTAAAGTGAACCGACAGCTGCAGGCAGGGAAGGGAAAGAAAAATTAAGGGAAGGGTTCAGACTGCATACTTGACTCTGACGCATGCAGGGGAAGCCAAACAGAATCGAAAAGCCCAGTCCTGCGTGCCTCTCAGTGATAGAAAAAAAAATGATGCTAAGCTGTCAAGGCCGTGAGCACTAGAAGACTACTATGACCACATACAGCCCTTTAGACCGACACTGAGTGAGGAGAACATTGCCTCATACATACATCTATGAGGATCGGGCGAGGAAGTTTAGATCGATATGCGTTTATTTTGGAATTCTATTATTTTGCATATCAATACATGCATGTACAGCAGTGAAAAGGTTCATGCCCATTGATTGCTTGAGTTTTTGGAAGAGATCTCGGCGACTGCCTGCAGGCCCGCTACGAAACGAAGTGCAAAAATGTTCTGCGAGCCTAGCTGCGAGCTTTCTAGCTATATGGGTTTAATTATCGAGGTGGGCTCGCTTCCGACTGCATGTATCTATCATCTGAATGATCGTACACAGAGAAAGACGTGCACCAACTCATATACACGTATTACAGTCAAATTTCTTTCCTGTTTGAGCGCGTCATATACAGGACATACAGGGCATCATATAAATATGTATACTTGCATGCATAATGGTCGATCAACAGGCTAACCATGCGCGACCATGCGGAACCCGAGGACAGTCAATCGTGCCTGTAGGGTGATGCCGTTCCGTTTGGATTGAAAGTTGTATAGCACTTCATGATGGTAGGCCGAGAGTGTGGCTCGGGGGTTCGGTTTATAGGTATGGATGTAGTTGAGCTTTTGGTCATCAGTGCACAGATTGGAGGTGTGCAGTAGGACGCGATGAAGACCCACTGCCCAGCCACCTGCTATATTACTATGACACAAAAAAGCAGAACAGCGTTCCGTACTATTATTTGTGCAGGCAAGTCTGTGGATTTCTTTGTAATGTGACTCTAGATTTGTGTCTGACTCTGAGGAGACAGATACATAACGAAATCTCAGTCTGATCACGAATTTTTTCAAGTGCATCCGTGAAAAAGTCAGGCTGCTCAGCTGTCCCTGGAAATATAAAGGAAGGCTTCGCTCAGATATGAATGTGAAGTCTAGGTATATTGAGGGGGCAGCACAACCGATGTACTGGAAGGAAGAAGACAGAGCCAGCCGTGCAGGTTAGTCACGAATCAGTCAGGAGAGAGAAGAGAAGAGAAAAATACCACCCAGACCTCAGACGCCGACGATGTCAGGGTTAGAGGGGATGCTGCCAATGTATGGGCGCATGATGCTGGCCTGGCATATCCTATCTCTGGGCTAGATCTCTGGGCTGCGGAGCCAAAGAGTGACGGGGGTTCCCATGTACTCCAGCCAGGTCATGTTTGGGCGCCACGTGGGGCAGACACGGGCGCTTTGGGCCCCTGCAAGGAAAACGTGCCTCCCTCCAGGCATTACGCAACCTGATGCGCACCTGCGTCTAAGGAACCCCCACTCCCATCCCTGATTTTGCATTGCTTGTGCGAAGGCACCTTGTTTGTAGGCCTAAGACGCCACCGTTCAAACTTTGAATCAGAGACGTTCAACCATGTGGTGCCCTAGAAGAAATCAATGTCATATGCAGAGCAAATCGATGCATATGTCACTAAATCGATGCAGAGTAAATCAATGGAACTAAATTCTGCATACATGCATGCATGGATGGTGAAATCTGCGTACGCGGACGTCGTATCATGGCCCGCAGGTCCAACTGCGTGCCAACATACGCTTGCGTGCGTCAAAAACCGCATGGCCACCTACAGCTATATGGGGGGGGCACGACGATGCCTCACCATGTGAGACGACATCGTGAGACTACGTGCATGCCAAGCATGCAATCGAATTCGAACGTGTGTGTCATTTGATGCAAGCAAGCGTGCGAACGGCCCCGGAAAGCAAGAAAAATGAGAAGTTCACGATTGACGCACGCCGGCCAGCCTTGCGCCGACCCTCCCCCCCCGCCCCCCCCGCGGGAAAAAAATATGCGCGGAACCCCCCCCCTTCTCCGGAAAAAAAGCCCGGGGGTAAGTGGAGATCTGAAACCATCTGACGCACGCATCTTGCAAATTCAGCCTTTTGGGGCCGGGTTTTTGGCGAAAGACACTGCGTGCACGCGTGAGCTGGAGTATTTCTGTTTTGTAAGTGCCCCCTGTTTCGCTTTCCGGGGCTATCGACTCTCTTTTTCACTGTATAACCGCCTACACAGTCACTCAACAGAAAGTTCACAGAGTGTTAGGTTGTCTATAAAGTTAATATGTCACTGCGTGTTCAACACTGCTTTGATTTTCCAAGAGCTTCACATCGTCGGCTTTTCTGTCTTTAGCGGGTTTTGCAGTTTTGCGTCCAACTTGTATTTCTATCTACCATAATGGATCACACACCGAAGAGGTGCCGACAAACGCGTCGGAGCACATATACTGCGAAGGGCAAATGACCACTGGCACCAGAAACTCACAGAGATAGCTGCGGCTTTCGGTGATCGCTTCAATAGCGGGGAGTCAACCACTGTTCAGTGGGTGTTGAACGCCTTAAAATAAATCAAAGCTTGTCTGATGATAAAGTGGAAAGGCTTCACAGAATGACGATATGTTCAGTTCTTTCTTACCCAACGGTATGAAGAAGTGAGACTGAAATGCTTTTCTTCGTATCATCATCTACCATAGGAAGAAGAAGAAGAAGAAACTGCTGCAGCTGCAGCGTCTCTCCCTCTAGGCGTTGCATCATCTTCATCAAGTTCATCTGTGGCTGGTGGTCAGGATGCGGCCTTGGGCAATCATGAGGCAGCCGCTCCTATGGACTTGGATGATATAGTAGTGATGGGAGATGGGGCTGCTGCTACAGACATAGGAGCCCCAGGGTCCGGAGGCCAGCCCTCTATGGTTTTTGAAAATGTCGCTCCGTCGGTGCAAGACCAAGCACAGAAACTTAAGTGGACTGGAGGCAAGGTTGCAAAAAAATATTGTATTACAGTGTATTATGATGTATTCTATTGTTTTCTAGCCGAGGACAAACTACGTTGTAGTGTTTTAGGACGTTTGAATTCATCAATGTAGTTTGAAAATAACCGTACGCTAGCTCCTGTAGCATAGTACTAGGGCTTTTATAGCTAAACTTAACAATATAAAACATAAAAAATGGTTCATCTCACAATAATATACGCAATTATATCCCTGCCAGCCTTTTAAACTATAGTTTTTTCCTAAATGTTTATATTTATTCCTGCAGATGATTGCGGTAGAGCCGAAGGCGAATTGGCCTTGTCCAATCATTGTTGGGTTCCAGGAGTCCATAGTCTTTGCGACCGGGAACGGAGATGGAGGGAAGATATGTGTAAACTCTAGCATAAACTAACTGACTGTACTAACAATTGAAACTTTTGTACCAGAAAGTGACTTTTAATTTTCTATATATCACACTAAATTTTATATAAAAATCTAAGTCTTTAAAGCACTTAGAATGATTCTATTTATTGTTTCTTACCTGCATGAAAGTATGAACAACTTTTAAAGATAGGGTTTGAGAGTGACCGCTTGAATGAGCCTGCCGGGCTAGCTCCAATCTCAAGTGACACTCTCTAGCCCCGAAATCCCGACGAGAAAAATCCCGAACGTAGGCCATAAAAGGGCTACGACCCTCCTGCTGGCCGGACCGCATTCGAAGGGTGGGCTGTCCGAAGGGAGACCACCACGGTGCAACGCCATTGGGTGGGTGGGCGGGGAAGACCTGCAAAATTCCACACAATTCGAACGTTCCTCTGCCTCCTACCATCCCTTGCATGGGATGAGTCGGCGGTTGTTTTTTTTTTATCTATTTCGATCAAGACACCTCTTAAGACCCCCAGCCACTGTCCCTGACGCATCGTCCTTGACGTGGCTCTCTCAGCCTCTCTGTTTCTTGGGTGGGCGGGCGGGCGTTTTTCTGTCTACCCCGATAGTTTTACCCCCCTGGGCCCCGAGCCACCATGCCTGACGCGCTGTCAATTGCACCGTCTTCGACGTGGCTCAGTCCCGGCATCTGACAGACTTGGACGTATTCTTTTATCTACTGTTTCTGCTCCTCATAGCGTTCTTGGTTCGGCCACCGTTTTATATTCTGTCAGCCGTCTCGTGTTCTACTTTTTTCCGGGATATCTATAAAAGCGAATTTCTCATGCGGCGCCGCGCGCTAAGGCGACGCCCTTCTCTATACTTTCTGTTTTCTTTTCTCTATGAACTGCATCACTAAATGTGACTACCGAAATAGCCTGAGTGTCCTCCTCTGCTGGCACTGCAGGAGCACCATACGATGACCGCGACGGCGCTTTACGTGGAAGAGGCTCCAAGGGTCGCCTGTTGTTCCTGGAGAAAAGGACCGTAACTGTCTCGCCTATTGGCTTGGAAGGAGAAACCCCAGGCGCTAGAAGAGCTGGAGCTTGTTCTGACCGCTGCTGTTGCTGCAGAAATTGGGAAAACATTTCTTACACTCGCTGCAGAAGCTCGTCTTTGAGGTCAGCTATCTGCTTTTGCATGTGGACCATGTTATTTTAGTTCTCACGCAGCTGGACCAATCTCTGGTCTTTCTCGCGAAGCTCTTTCTCAAGGTTTTTATGCCTCTGCGGGCACGCTCGAAGGTGTTGGTTGAGATACCTGGAGTCTTTACACTGTTTTTGACAGTGTTTGCAATGCCATACGCTAGACTAGGCTAACGGAGGTGTCGCAATCGCCACTGCTACTGCACTCATCGTTTTGTTTTCTTTTTTTTTTGCTCCATCATGTCTTTAGATCAGAAATGCACGTACAGGGCCTCAGCTTGTAGACCCGCCCCCCCTACCGCACAGATCTTCTAAAGCGCTTCCGAAGACCCCTGCCAGACCCGCCCCCCCTGCCGCACAGATCTTTTGAAGACCCAGACAACTGACTGTACTGACAATTGAAACTTTTGTACTAGAAAGTGACTTTTAATTTTCTATGTATCACACTAAATTTTATACAAAAAACTAAGTTTTTAAAGCACTTAGAATGATTCTATTTATTGTTTTTTACCTGCATGAAAGTATGAATAACTTTTAAAGATAAGGTTTAATGGGTTTGTGGTGTGTATGTTGGAAATTGTTGGACATGAGTGAGGTGAAAGAGTTATAGTATGTTGATATGTCGGGGAGTGATTGCAGACTCTGCAGGCATGTGACAATGTGCAGTATAATACACAAACAAGCTAACTTTTACTTCTAATGGAATACACCGAATTCGCACACTGATGTAAGGAGGGAACACACAGCGGGCAACCCCCATGAAAGGTAAGAATGAATGTTCGCAAACAGATCTGCCGATTTGACACCCACAGAAAGCAGTTCAACCAAACAAATGTTGAGCACTATAACCGTGCAAGAGGTAAATGCTTAGCTTCTGAAAGCTTGATTGATCGATGGTCTCTAGCCAGAGGGCCTTGCCCACGACCAGCCATCATAGCGTTCTTGTTTTTTCTGGGTGAGGCCCGGCACTGGCCACTGGGTCTTAGTCCACCCAGGAGCTCTACCTCCAAATTCTCATGCAAACAAGAGCTGCACCTCACTTCCACAACTTCAGATCACCCGAGATTACCAGCTGTAATGTTTCCTCACAAAACCCAAGCACCGACAAACGGTCCTCCGAGAAAGGCTCAGTCTGACCTGCAGTACAGATATGCAAAAATTTGTAAAGTGGCTCACCTTCTGGCCACCCAAAGCTGGCCCCCTCATCCAGAAAGCCTTTCTAGCTCCTCATCTAGAGCTTGTTAGAGCGTACGCATGGAAGGGATTCAATAGAACCTTTACTGGGGCAACTTCGTAAGCCCTTTTGCGTGGAGACGGGCCGTGCCCTTCGTGATGGAAGATCGAAATTGCCCTCTCAGGGCAACCAGTAGAGTGAATGTCATAAACCCAAGAAAAAACAAAGAAGTCAATCCTCTAGGCTTTCGATAAAGCCTACTTTCATTGCTGGAGAGCAAGTCTGTGTGATGGGAGAGAGGCGGTACTAGGTCATGCTTTGATCGACTTGAAACATTCGACGGAAAGCCGATTTTGGGAGCCGATTTTAGATTGGCCAACTATATGACGGCCCCGGAAGGCAAGCTACGCGTTGCAGACCAGAGCCCGGCCGGCCACCAAGGCTAAAAAGCACTTCCTAGCTGCGCGCTGACCCATCAAAATGCCGATCTGAAAAATTCTCAGTCAGGTCTTCAGAAAGTTCTCCTCCAGTCAGAAAGTCAGGTCAACAGAATGGGCCTCTATTCACAAAATCTCGTTGTTAAGCATTCCATTGGATTGTATTGGAAGGCTTGACAACGACGAAATCGTGTTCAGCTTTTTATTCCAGAACCTTATTTTTGGAGGGGTTACAGATTCCGGAGTTTTTTCCCCCTCCGGTATCTGTGTTGGCTGAACACCTCTGGTTGCTCGTGGGAGTGGTTGCCTCGGTGCAAAGGAGTTGTACAACAACTAAAAAGGTTGCTGTACCAGTTTGGATCGCTCAATCAGGTCAGTTCGTTTTGTATTGTTCCACTAGCAACAAGGGGGGGTGGACCGTCTCGCAAGGGTACGAAGCTGGCCAATTTAGAACCCCTGGTGGAAACACTCCTAGACATATTTTGGACGCAAACCTGCAGAGCAGGTCGGACCTCCCCCCTCTACCAAGGGTACCAAATTGGCCAGCTTCGTACCCCTGCGAGAGGGTCCACCCCCCCCTCCCAGTGAGGGAATTGAAAAAATCTTGTTTGCAGAGATGAGCCTTCTTGGTGCATGCAGAAGGCTTTGTACGATGTCTATGAATGTTCCTGTATGGCTGCAACCTAGCCATTATGATTTCTGAATGACTGACCGGTCTGCTCTCGGCAAGGCACAAAACTGCCGTCTCCTTTTGCGTATGTCGTTCACCCCTGCCCCCCTCCTCTGCTCTTTGTAGGTCGTGGGTCTCCTCCGAGAGATGCTTGTTTTAGCTCCCAGTCCTTCCTCAACTCCTCCAGAGGTAGGTCTTTGCATTTTCGTTAAGGCCGCAGTCTTCAGACTGCAAAAAGGAGCAGCGCCCCTACGTGCCGAGCCTGTGTTTTTTTCTACCTGCCTGACTGCCTCCAAAATTTCGCCCTTCTTGCCTACTTGACTGCCCTCCAGCTTTCGGCCTTTCTGTCTGGCTAAATGCCTTCCCAATTTCGGCCTTTCCGCCCGCCCTATTGCTTTTCTAATTTCGGCCTTCGCCGCGCTCCCAATTTCAGCCTTCCCAATTTCAGCCTTTTTGCCTGCCTGACTGCCTTTCAGAGTTTTGCATTCCTGCCATGCTGACTGCTTTCCGATTTTGGCCTTCTTGCCTGCCTGACTGCCCTCCAAATTTCAGTCTTTCTGTCTGCCTCAATGCTTTCCAAATTTCGGCCTTTCTGTCTGCCTGACTGACTTCGCAATTTCGGCCTTCCTGCTTGTCCGGTTGCCTTCCCAATTTCGGCTTTCCTGCCTGCCTGATTGCCTTCCCTATTTCGGCCTTCCTTCCCGCCCAAGTTTCCTCCTAACGCTTCCTAATTTCGGTCATCCTGCTTGCCCGATGGCCTTCCCAATTTTGTTGTTCCTGCTGGTCCGACTGTCTTCCCAAGTTCGGCCTTCTTGTATGTCTGACTGCCTTCCAGAGTTCGTTCTTTCTGCCCACATGCCTGCCTTCCAATTTCGGTCTTCTTGGCGGCCTGACTGCCTTCCAATTTCGGCCTTCCTGCCCGCTTGATTGCCTTCTCGATTTCGGTTTTCCTGCCTGCCTGATTGCCTTTCTTATTTTGGCCTTCCTTCCTGCCCAAGTTTCCTCCTAACGCTTCCTAATTTCGGTCATCTTGCTTGCCCGATGGCCTTCCCAATTTTGTTGTTCCTGCTGGCCCGACTGTCTTCCCAAGTTCGGCCTTCTTGT
>JAHBMJ010000212.1:10768-14921 GCA_018398765.1 Chromera velia | reverse complement strand
TTGAGCAGTGCCTCATATGAATTGAAAACAAAACAGTTATGATCATGAGAAGAAATGTTTCAATCGGATCAATTCAGAGCCATTCAGATACATTTTTTATTTTGTTTTCGTCTTCGCGTTAATTTACGATGATAGGTACCAGACAATTTATAGTTTTGAAAAAATATATACTCTATATATACATTTTTTTATTTCATTTTTTAAACATCTTACTAAGCTTAAATAGTCTTAAATAAATTATGAAAATCAATTAGTTTAAAGGTTAAACTATCTATTTTAATGTTTTAAAAACTAAATTTTTTAAAGTCACTTTCTAGTACAAAAGTTTCAATTGTCAGTACAGTTAGTTAACTGCGGTCGCCCGAAGTTAGACTAAGTGCAGAGTTGTCAGATATTGCTACACCGAGGGTAGAGATGAAAACCTGAATCGCCATTGGAAAAGCTAGCTCTCCAAGGGTGTATAACCAGCTGAGAGAAATGAGAAAGTCTTATTTCCAGTCTCTGTCTGGCTGACTCTGACTCAGTGACTCTGAATCATTAATGATTCATCATTCTTTAAAATTATTATTCTTTGCATGAATTCATTATAACATCATTATAACTTCTGATTCATTTCTCTTAGCACTTTAATTGTAGGCTTCAATAACGGATTGATTGATTGATTTAATTGATTAATAAGTTCTTGCTACTAGTAGGTCTCTTTCCTTTTATTATGCCCATCTAAAAATTTTTTTTTAAACTACACTACAATGTTGTACAATGTACTGTACTTTCAGCTAAACTACGGTGTAAAGTTCTTTGGCAACTCTGACTGGAGATAACCGTTCTAGAGTGCCCCAACACCAGAAAGAACACATACTTTTGTTTGCACAGAAGCAGCAGCGCGACTTTTGGAAGATTAATGCCAAGTGAGTACCTGCAAAGAACCCTTTTTGGGCAACTCCGCCTCGTGCTGAAGACTACTGGGCACAGAAAGTATACAACTTGAATCCTGTGTATAATTCAAAGCTTTAGTGAGTTCTACTAGCTTTCAATCTCTTTGTTGTGCTTGTTTATACCCTCCTAATGAGCCTAAGTATGTCCAATAACATTCATATGTTCGCGTGCCTCCGTTTCCTGTCGCAGTATGTTCTTTCTCCTTCCTGAAATATGCTTGCACCATTTTTAATGCCCCGGGCCTCGTACTTCTTTCAATATGCATGGCTTTGCAGTATTTTATTTGTCCTTCTTTATATGTGCTTGCACTATATTCAATGCTTCTCCTACATATTTTCATATGCATGCCTTTTCTTTTTTAACATGCTTGTCATCGACTTAAAGTTTCTGTCCTCTTTCTCTGTGTTTGTCATTGCCGCTGATTTAGAAACGCTTTTTCTGACTGCGGGGGCCTTCCAAATATCCCGTGTGTTTTCTGCCCAGAGGAAGAGAAAAAGCTGCATGATGTGCATGAGAGGACCGGAGGAGGGAGGACTCAGAGAGTGTGTGGGTCTCATGGAGGACTTTTATGTTTTCCCAGTCCGACTCTCCTGCAATATCCTGTAATAAGTGCTCTGCAGATATCAGTTCTACAAACTATCAGTTTCTGTTGAAGAGCTGTTCTCCGGAAGTAGGAAGGGATGCGGTCTTTGTTGGGAGGGTAGAAGAGGAAAGAAGAATTTTTTTTAAATGCACTGACTTCACAAAGTCTTCCCTCTGGTTATGTTCTCTAGCGTGCATCAGATTTTTTTTGCCCTACTATGGTAGGTTTTTTTCCCTAAGCCGGGGTGGCACTCCTCAGTAATACTAACAAACATTGTAGCAAACTTTTTTTTCCCCTTTTTTTTTTCCCTTTCCCCCTAGCGTGCATCAGATTCTTTTCGCCCCACCATGGTACGTTTTTTTTTCTAAGCTGGGGTGGCGCTCCTCAGTAATACTAACAAACATTGTAGCAAACTTTTTTTTTTTCCTTTTTTCTTTTTTCCCCTTTTTTCCCTAGTGTGCATCAGATTCTTTTTACCCCACTATGGTAGGTTTTTTTCCTTAAGCCGGGGTATGTGACGCTCCTCAGTAATACTAGCAAACATTGTAGCAAACTTTTTTTTCCCCCCTTTTTTTTCCCTTTCTCCCCTTTTTTTCCCTAGCATGCATCAGATTTGTTTCGCCCCACTATGGTAGGTTTTTTTCCCTAAGCCGGGGTGGCGCTCCTCAGTAATACTAGCAAACATTGTAGGAAACTTTTTTTTTTCCTTTTTTCTTTTTCCCCCTTTCCCCCCTTTTTTTCCCTAGCGTGCATCAGATTCTTTTCATCCTATCATAGTAGGTTTTTTTCCCTAAGCCGGGATGGCGCTCCTCAGTAATACTAGCAAACATTGTAGCAAACTTTTTTTTTTCCTTTTTTCTTTTTCCCCCTTTCCCCCCTTTTTTTCCCTAGCGTGCATCAGATTCTTTTCACCCCACCATGATAAATTTTTTTTCCTAAGCCAGACTCTGCATACATGCATACGTACACCATGCAAGCGAACATGAATTTATCATTTTGTGCCGCCGAAATGCATATGCCCGGCGATGCCTGGCGCCACCACCATTTTCATTTCACCACCACAAAACGAAAACAACACCACCACTATAACCAACCCTCTTGTCTGTTAGCTCACATACATCAAGTGACCGTCTTGTCTGTGATTGTGAAGAGATCTGATGCGATCATTTAACAAGCTCTAAGCTTTTGAAAATGCTTTTATTAATTCTGAGATCAGCCGATCTCCAGGCACTTTCACATACTTTCGCTTTCTGAACCCTTCTTCTGCATCTTGCTGCAACTTTTCCAAGATGGAAGTAGACCAGGTCAACTGGTTCAAGTGTCGATCATCACCACAACTTGAAGAAATGGCATATCTTTTCTAACATAAAGAAAGACCATTATTTAAATCTCATCAACCGCTTACCGAACAGGGATGGGACGTGTTCTCTTCTTTGCGGCCCAAACGCTAAGTACGGTCACCACGACGATCCAGAACACTGCGAACTGGGCTGGATCAATATGGTGGAGCTCCAAAAAAGAGTCAAGAACGCGGACAAATTGGTGAGTGAGCCTGTCAGTGACTTTTCTGCTTCTTTTGGTTTCGAATTTCACGAACTTATCCTCGGAAATATTTGGATACGTTTGCAAGAGACAGGATTGGAGGGGACAGAACCATTTGAACACAGCTCGTCTGATGAAGAGAACATACCCTTGGTCCTGCCAGGGGTCTCCTCTCATGGCAAGCAGGTTCGCCTGGCTCCTCTACGTCCTCGTAGAATTTTGAAGGACACGGCTCCTCCCCAGCATGTTGTCCCTCCCCAGAGAGCCGCCTCCTCAGCCCCGCCTTCCCCAAAAACTAGGGGGGGCGCAAACAACTGGGGTAGGCGAAGCGAGGCGAACTTCAAGAAAGAAAGAGCAAAAACCCAACAGCAGCAGCAGCAGTCATTGACAGGACTCGGACGGAATGATTCGGGGAACCCTCGTCCGAAAAAAAAGATGTCAGTGCCGAGTCTGTCTGTCATAAGCCCAGGGGGGGGGGGTGACGGGTTTTCCTCACAATGTCATGAAGTCCAATCAGCCTCCATCCACTCCAGGACCCCAGCTTCCTCCCGCTCCTCAGCCTGACAGCCTTCTTCCACTCCACAACCCTAGCCTACTCCCGCTCTTCAGCCTTCTTCCGCTCCAGGACCCCAGCCTCCTTCCGCTTCTCAGCCTTCTTCTGCTCCAGGACCGCAGCCTCCTTCCGCTCCTCAGCCTTCTTCCGCTCCTCAGCCTCTTTCCCCTCTTCAGCCTCTTTCCCCTGTCCAGTCTACCTGGAGAGGGAAAGGAGACTTGGATGAAGAAAAGAAGCTTAACAACGCCTTACGGGAGAGTGTGCAATCAGCAGAGGAAGATGCTATCATGGCAGCGGGGCAATAGTGGCAAGTCGAGCTAAGGCAGCCAGGCTGGCTTGTAAAACCCATAGAAACTTATAAAACACTGAAGCTCAGCTGACTGATTCATTTGCTGACTGTCTGAAGACGTTTTCTCCACACAGACAGTTGCCGGAACTAAGTGAGTGACGTCTGTGGAATTCTTTGCAACAGTTTCAATTTGCTCTGTCTATATTTGTTTGCTAGTGCAGAAAACACCATCACTCTTACTTTGGCAGGT
>JAHBMJ010000212.1:768-5768 GCA_018398765.1 Chromera velia | reverse complement strand
AGAGAGAGAGAGACAGACAGACAGAGAGAAAGAGAGAGAGAGAGAGAGAGAGAGACAGAGAGAGCATAAGTAAGTGAGTGAGTATATGTGTGTGTATGTGTGTGTGTGTGTGTGTATGTGTATGTATATATGTGTATTACTGTGTCTGTATATGTTGCGCCTAAAGTCTCCAGATCACTAGGCTTGTGCCTTCATAAATGGACTTTTGCCCTCAAGTCGGACCAATCACACTTCAAAAATAAAAAAAAAATCGGATTTAAAGTACCATTCATGAAACTCGGAGCACGTACTTTATGTTTTTTTTTTGTTTGGCTGATTAATTGGAGAGAGAGGATGATGTATGCAGTATAAATATAACATAAAACGTGATGTAATATTTCAGATCCGACTTGAGGGCAAAAGTCCATTTAAAAAGGCACAAGCCTCACTGACAGTTTCCGCTGGAATGAGTGGTGTAGTGGATGCAAAGCTGTCTTCTCGGATGCGGTCAGAACTTGACTCAGAAGGCGAAGCTCAGAATTTGAAAATTCGGCCGCTTAAGGTCTTGCCTAGGGTCTTATATAGAGACGGCGAGCACGCCAACATATGTAAATACGTCCCTTAAAATCAACGCTATGCCTTTTCTCTCTCTACCTTTATCTTTCTCTCTTGGAGTCCCGCTGACTCTGAGCTTCTCATGCACGCTCTTTCTCTCTCTCTCTCTCTCTCTCTCTCTCTCTCTCGCTCACTCTGAGACTTTCTCTTTACCTCCCTCCCTGTCGATCTGTCAATATGTCCGTCTGTCGCTTCCTACGTCCGTTTCTATCTTTTTGGTGTGGCCTGCACGTCTTTGCCTCTTCTTTGCTGACTGCCCGCTCCCATTGCTTCTTAGTGCAGTCTGTCTGGTTTAACCTTTCTGCTGTGGGCTGCTCCTCTGCCTCTTCAGTGTGGCCTAACCGTTTTTGTCTTTATACTTCGACCTGCCTGCGGTCTGTCGTTGCTGTCTGGCAATGACTGCCTGAGCCTGAAACTTTGTTGCTGACTATCAGTGCCCATACTAGTGCCCATGCCCGTTAGAATACTGCGTTTAGCCTGCTTGTGTCTATCTCTGGCACCCTTAGCCTGTGCCTCTTTGTTGCAAACGGCCGGTATCTCATTTTTCATTGCTGTCTGGCATGTCGATCTGAGACTGCCTTAAAAAAGTTTGCGACCATCTAACTTTGGGCTAGGGGGGGGGGAGGGGGGTCTGTGACCCATCAGGTCGCAAATGAATATTTGGATAGCCCCTTAGCAGGTAGATTTAAGATTCAAAATGATCTATAGCAAAGTGATATTTGATCAAGTATTTGAAAAGAGTACGACTTTAAACATGCCTAGGAACGTGCCCTAGAACATGCCTTGAATTGTAAACAATGTAAAGTGGGAGGATTTTTCACTCTGTATCACAGTGACGTCAACGCCACCTGGGCTGGGCTAGCAGCCGAGGCCGACCCAGCGGGGGCAGTAAATGGTCGTGAACTCATTATTCAGGAGGAGAGGGAGGTGCCGGGGTACCCAGGGCTGACAGGGGACTTCCAGGTGCGGGGAGGCGTATGTCAGACAGAGGCAGGCAATTTTCGACACAAGAGCAGGGGTGTTAATCACCGACAACTGTAAGTACCGAAAAACGGAACCAACCCCCAATTTCGTTTTTTGTCGGTGCTTTCGTCACCAGCAAAAATTTTATAAGATAAAGCCTAGGATAAGGCCCTAGACTGCTACTTCTAGGTGAGCATGATGTGGAAAAATGGGTGTTCTAGAGTCAAAACTCTAGAAAAGTAGCCATGAGCCCATGGCAGGCCTGGTGGCAAGCGGAATAAAGTGGAGCAGGCCCACGCGCGGCACGATAAATAAAATTAAACTCTAGTTACGTTTATTTTTAGTGGAAAAACCTGGAATCCAATCATTTTAACGTTATAAAGCCTAGTTTAAGCAAAATTTTCAAAGTACTAAAAGTACCGGTACCGATAAACGTACGGAACCACCCCTCCCTAAAGTACTGAAGTACCGAAAGGCATGGTACTTAACAACCCTGCACAAGGGTGAGGAACCCGTATACTGCTTCCAAAGACAACACCCCATAGACCGCCGTCCTCTCTTTCTTAGTCTTTTCCCAAGCTTAAGAAAAGAAAACGAAGCACACAAGGGTATGTGAGGACAGGGGATACGACTTCATCCCACTAGTGAGCCTGGTCAATGGCACACTCCACAAGGAAGCCAACACATTTTTATACAGGCTGGCAGGACTTTTAAACGAGAAATGGGAACAGGGGTATAGGAAGGTGTGTGGCTAAATCCGAGCTTGGCTGCAAGTTGCCCACCTACGGGCCGCAAGTGCGTGCATCAGGGGCATGCGAGGCCACTCCGGTGAAGGGGGGGGGATGGGGGGATTCAGCAGTGCGCTCATCCTCATGGATGACTAAACCATAAAAGACTGATCGAGTAGGACCTAGAGTGTAGCAATGTAAGCAGATGTGTTGCAGTGTTGCGTAGAGGAATGGAAGGACCAAACTTTATGATACTTTGTGACCAAAGTAAGGCGGACGTGCTAGGAACAGATCTTAAAATGCATTCCCCCCCATTTGATCTAAATTTGATAGAAAGTTTCAGAACTAGATGCTAAAACAGGTCACAGTTTGATCGGACCTAAAGATAAAATTTGATTTAACATCTGATATAAGATTGTAATATCATTGTATTCTTTCTCAAATCAAATCATGTGAAATTAATATGTTCCACTGTTCTAGATTTTTTTTTCTCATAACTAGTCTCATCATCATACATAGTAATTTCTTTAAAATTTAGAAACTGTAAGACTTTTGTAGAAGTTTAAGTCAATGCATGATATCCTAGATGATGTCCGCACCCGGCAAGGGCCGCGATAGGACTCTGATTCTCTAGATAAACGTTAAATCCCTCCCTAGATCCCTCCCCGTAACACCCCCCAACTTTGACCGAACAATGTCAGAATCACAATCAGACTGCACATTGTGTGCATGACGTTCTGCACTTCGATCATCCTAGCTTTATGTGCACTGCTTTTTGCTTGCACGCGCTTGTCCAGATATTTTCTCCAGATGTTCAAAAGACCCCGGCCGTCCTCCAAAATTCTTCTCTGTTCAATCCCCGGCCCTGGACGATTATTAAGATTCCATTTGAACATCTCCACGTGAACCCCCCGCCTCATCCTTACCCTTCTCGGGGAGCGGTGGATCTATCTCGAGCTCGATGTCTTTCAGCTCTGCCACACCCTCCTCTCTTCCTTTCTTCCAAATTTTGTTGATCATCAACATATTCTGTCGCAGCTCCTGCAAGAAGGAAAAGGCGGGCACACAAAAACACACAATCATCAGATGTATGCACAAAGACACATGCAGACCTACGCATCCTGCCACAAAGAACCACTCCGCGAAATCTAATCGATTTGCGGGTGCCGCGCCTTCATCTCCATCGTGCAGTCTTGCATGCGAAGGGGAAAGCAGGAAGAGGGACCAGCGCCAGCACCTTTCAGCAGCACATACTACTTGTTCCCTCTTCCCTCTTTCTTGTGAAACCCCGGCCCTGACTGACACTCAGCATTCGCTCAGACATTCGCATCCCCCTGCAAGCAGGAGAAAAGAAAACCAAGAAAGCAGTGAGGCAATAAAACTCGCACTCAAAGTCGAAGTACAGGAAATCAGTCAGCAAGAGACTTCATGCTCCCTCAAGGAAACAGAGGAGGCGGCCGAAGGAAACAGGCATTGATCAGACGATGGGAAGTCAGCCAAAGAGAGACAATTCAATCCAGCACATTGTCGGGGTGTTTTCGTCTCCGCAGCCAGAAAAGGAGAGTGACTGCCCGCATGAAGCGCACAGGAACGGCGAGCTCAATCCATTTGAAGCACTAACTCAAACTGTACGGCAAAAAAAAAAAAAAATCGGTTGTCAAAAAATCAGAGAGAAAGACAAGGAGAGAGGGATACGGATGCGGACGAAGAGACTGACCAGACGCTCTTCTCGGCGATGGCTGCCTTGATTTCCTGCACAAGCGGAGGGGAACAGGGTAGGTGAGGGATGCCGTGGCGCACCATAGTTTTTGATTGATGCTTTTATCATAAGCGTAGAAGTACATTTATCTATGGCATACGTCGAAAATTTTCTGATCTTTTTCATACGGAGATTGGCCCAGGAAGGTACAAAAGTATCCACTTATGAATCGGTCAAGGAATCAAGAGGTAGAAACAAAAAGAAAACAGAAGAGCTCCCTCCCAACATTCAATCACACACAGGCAGAGCAAGCAGAAGAGCAGTGATCCACCCAGAGAAAAAGCCGTCTCGCTGAGAAGCAAGACAACGAGACCTCTCAGAGATCTAATGGGCAGAAAAGCCAACACAAAGAAGCGCTCGACCCACAGTCCCCTGATGGATGGATTGATTCTCGCTCGCTCTCTCTCTCTCTCCCTCTCCCTCTCTTTCACTGCATGCCTCCTTATCAAATCAAGGCAGACGCCGTGCCCGATCCTTGACAGACCGGCGGAGATAAACCCGCAGACCCACGCACACGTTCACACAAAGGGAGAGCGGGAGGTGGGAGGGGGGAGGGGGCGGAGCGAGAGAGCAAAGACTGACACTATCGGAAACGCAAGACCGGCACCCTGACTTAGAAAGGCAGACAAGCAGACACACAGATCAATGCGAGTTGAGGTAATAGCAAAGCAGAAGAGCTAGAGGCACAAAAAAATGAGAAAATGACCAAGACAAGGGAGAGAGAGAGAGAGAGACTGAGACCGACCTGTTCAAGAGTTCTGTTGCGCCGAGCCAGATTCACCAGCCGGAAGACCCTGTGATCATTTGCGAGGGCTCTTTCCTCCTGCACGAAAGGAGGAGGGAGGAAGAAAAAAAAAGATAACGGTAGGTAGTGAGAGAAAGATTGAGGGTGAGAGAAACCGAATGAAAAAGCAGTCCTGCATCTACACCAAGCGAACCAACCCCCCCCCCCCCCC
>JAHBMJ010000211.1:39587-54647 GCA_018398765.1 Chromera velia | reverse complement strand
GGGGGGGGGAGGGAACGGGAGGAAGCAAGAGAAACTCAGAAAGATGTCCAATATGTACTGCGTCCATCCATGAAGTGTAACTGTACTGACATTGCTGGGATAGTTTTCTTTCCTTGTCTCTCGTGCTGACTGTGCGCGCGCTTATGATCACCCTACATGCAAAAATTCAAGGATTGGATCATTCCAGGTCAATGTGAGAGTCTTTCTACAGTAGACCTTGGTAACGGACAGAATAAAAGCACTTCGGTGAAAGAGTGACGTATGGGAAGTCTAACTCTAGAACTTACATAAAGATAATGCAGAGGCATACACAAGAGGAGCAGTGAAGAAAACAAATTCAAGAAGAAAAGAAGAAAAAGGAAGAAGGACAGCACGAAAGGAAAAGGGAAGGAACGATGAAGAAAAAAAAAGAAGAGACGGGGGAATTTAAGCACCTCTCTCGGAACGGGAGATCAATCACAATGAAGAAACAACGGTACTGAAAGCCTGCCCACCAAGGGGTAGTCGGGGACTTTCCCCTCCTGGCCTCGCTGCATCTCTTCCTGAAGCTTCTCTAAGTTAGGAGCTGCACACAACTCGACCTTGGCCTCATCTTGTTGCTGCTGTTGGTGGGGCTATGCGGCGAGTTCCCTGAATGCTTTCTCGAAAGACTCCAGCTCCTCACCCGTAGGCGGACGCAAGGTTCCGTCCTCGTTTCACATCATCAGACGGTACTTCTGTCTCTCCTCTTGGAGTCCATTCTGCAAGGAGAGATACAGGAAATGATGCACACATTCCAACAAGGTCGGGCAATCAAAATAAAGAGAGAGCAACAAACGTCGTTTAAAAAATTTTCAACACAAACAGGGAGACGGGAAGAAATGCAAAACATACTTGCATGCATAGACAGGAACAAAAGCTGGCACTCGTGGAGAGGAGCATTTTCTTATCATGCAGTTCTGTAGATAAGTGCACACTGAGAATATTAGCCCCTTATAAACGCGCGCACACAATGTGGCGCTATGTCACGCTCCTTCTGCCTTGCATATCAAAGGGAGACTCACGTTTGCTATCAAGCACGGTGTATACTTCTTTTGCCAGGATGACACATCAAGCCCCCTGCATCCAAGCTCTTATTTCTGCCCCTGGCTGTATGCTATGCAGACCGGTAGCTGATAGAAGCTGCACCTTCACAAAATTTACTGTCTGTTGGGTCTGATTCCTATCCGGACCTGCAGCGCGCATCCCAAGCAACGGGTAAAATTATAATGGACAGATCAGATCAATACGCAGGTGCTTGGTACAGTGACAATGTGTTGACTCACCACAACTCACCGACGTTCGCCATCCTTAGAATATCCTAGAGAAAGGAACTGCAAGCTGTTTTTTTTGGGCCGAAAGATTCTGTAAAGATTGTTGTGGAAATTGAAGGGGCTATATACCGTCTGGGTTTCACATCATGAGTTGGTACTTCTGTCTCTCTTCTTGAAGTCCATTCTGCAAGCAGAGATAAAGGAAATGACGCGCACATTCCAATGAGGTTAGGCAATCAAAATAAAGAAAAAAGCAACAGACTGCAACATCAAACGCAATGAAAAACTAACTGACTGCAACATAAAAAAACCCTTTGCCGCCCCCAGATCCCCGAGAATAACCTGACTTAAACGAGTCAGGCTCCGAGTAGCCATCAAAAGGATTTAGCTGGCCTTTCAATTAGAGGGGCCGGCTCTTGCCTTCCCATGGAGCTATTTGAGGGCCCTGACGACCCCCAACATGGCGATGATGGATTGTTCCCAGGCAAGGGGAGAGTACCAGCTAGCACTTCCCACTCCGCATTCTGCAGAGAGGAAAATGAGGGAAGAGGGGGAGTATGAGGGGGGGGGGAAAGAGAAAGGGCACAGGAGGAGAGAGACAACCGGAGGAAAGGCAGACAGACTATATCGTTTTTTCTTCACTTCACTCTTTCCGAAGACAGACAGACAGATAGACAGACAGACTATATGGTTTCTTTCCCTCCTCTTCTTTATAAACACAACAAACAAAAAGAGAGAAAGCAACAAAGAAAAAAGAACATCACAACATCTCAGACAGACAAATAGACAGACAGACAGATAGACAGACAGATAGAGAGATAGACAAGAAGCAAACAAATCTACAAATCCTCCAACGTTTCCGCTGCCCCCTTCAAGCATTTTGAATAACCACCGAGAAGTCATGCTTCACATGCAGAAGGAAAAGATCATACGAAGATGGGACAACCATTCAACAGTCACAGATCATTTCAGTTCCCCAGGACCCAGCAGAAATCATGACAGCCAAAACAACCTCTCATACAAATCATCCCATAAGAGGGCCCGCAAGATTAGGGCAACACATCAAAAGAAAAAAGAGGAGATAGAAAAAGGAGCTTTTCTTTGATTCTGCTTGCCACTACAAGAGTTCAGCATCGGCTGAGTGAGTACAAGAACAGTTACCGTTAAAGCTCTAACACATTTAGGTATACATCAATGTACAGAGGATTTATCATCTTTCTACAGCGCAGATTGCTGTCCCTTGCTGAGAGTATATTCAAAGAACGACACGAACACCATCTAATATGCAGCAAACAGGCATCTTCGCAACTAACCGCGATCTTCAGCAATCTTGCCTCCACCTACTCCAGCGGGGGTCGGTCACTGAGAGGGGGTCGCATCTGCTGCCTCCGCATTCTCTCCTCGAAGGTCAGCTGGGGGCGCGTGAGGCTGCAGGTGCAGGAAGACAAGAACAGTTAAAAACGGAGAGTTACAGAAGGCACATGAACACTCATCACATATTTATTCACGTAAAAAAATGCCAAAACATGTTGGCATCCAATTTTTGAGAGTTGCCACTCGATTTGCCCCACTCTTCAATCTATTTAAAAGTTCTAGTCGAGTAAAGAGACGCGAGGAACGTCGAATGGATGAAGATGTCACAGTGTTTCATCAGATCGTTAAACTCTTCCATGGATTTTCAATTCAGAGCAAACAAAATAACTTGTGGGGCCGGTGTGTCAAAAACAGAAACAAAGAAAACAGTACCATTCATACTTGAAGGACTTTAGAATAAAGGTCTTGAGGCCTCTCATTACCTAACATACTAGATTGCGATCTCTAGAATTTGTGCGGCTGCTCCCTCCCGGGTTGCCCATGCCCGGGAGAAGCCGCCAAAGTGGAAGAACTCAGACCGCATTTGTGCATCTGAGTTTTTTCCTCTGTTCTGCATATTGAAGCGCAAAATATTCGAGAAGTTTGAAGAAAGAAGCCGACACACACCTCTGATTTGCATACACATACACACACACACACACACACACACATATATATACACACACACATACAGACACACACATACACAGACAGAGAGAGAGAGAGAGAGAGAGAGAGAGAGACAGACAGACAGACAGACAGGCAGAACAGTAGACACCGCTGGAGTGGAAAAAAAGAGAGCAAAACGAATCCCGGATAGTTACACGCTAGGTTATATGGCAACAGAGAAAGTGTATGCTGCATATGTCTTTCTCGTTCCCTCTCTGTTGCCTCTTCGATCGCGAAAGCATAGCAAATGCACTCACTAACTCTGTCTCCTGATGTTTTGAGAAGATTGCTAAGCGTCTTACCGTCAGGCCCCTCAGTCTTCCACACACAGAGGAGACGGGTCGCCAGTTGGATGAGGTCTTTATTCTCTTGAAGAGCTCCCATGTGGAAGACATTGTACTCATTCTGCAGCCGGACGTATTCATCGGTGAGCAAGCTGAAGATCGCCTTACCTACCTGTCGAACAGAGATCAAATGCGATGTATGAGCAAAGACCTTCTTGTTGGGTAGACTATACTTGCCTATACAAATACTGCAAGAATGCGCGAGCAACGCCACGCGTCACGGATAATGAGTATTCATAAAAGGCACATTGACGCTTTACACCCTCTTGTTTTTATACTCCATTTCTCAAATCCGGTCAATTTTTGGTTCAAGTGGCTCTCTGTTTCCTTCATATGGAAACACCTGCACTCTCCGGCCTTCAAGATTTCTGTGAGACGTATTCATACCATTCGCTTTCACTACATCATCCTTCTATCCACACTTGCTTTCTCTAACTGACGTTAACGGTGTCTGCTAAATTAAACCCCCCCGTTTCCAAAATAGCCACCATCAGGGGGGAAAGGAGCCCGTACAACGACAGCTAGCACAAAAGAGGCACTTCTTATAAATCTTTGCCTGAGCTCTGCAGAGAATACACACACACAGACAGACACACACACACATACATACACACACACACACACACACACACACACACATACACACCGTGACGCGCACGCACGTACAGAAAGAGAGAGAGAGAGAGAGAGAGAGAGACAGAGACACAGCAAAAAAGAAAGCAAAAAAGAAAGAAAGAAAGAAAGAAAGAAAGAAAAGAAAAGAAAGAAAGAAAAGAAAAGAAAGAAAGAAAGAAAGAAAGAAAGAGAGAGAGAGAGAGAGAGAGAGAGAGAGAGAGAGAGAAAGAGAAATGAGTGAAGTATAATAGGACCCTACACAAACATACACACACACACACACACATACACATACACACACATACACACACACGGACACACACATATACACATACACATACACACACACACACACACATACATACACATACATACACACACACACACATACATATACACATACACACCTCACACACACATACATCACACACACACACACACACACACACACACACATATACATATACACACACACATACACATACACACACATACATACACACACATACACACACACACACACACACATACACACACACATACACACATACACACACACACACACATATATGCAGAATCAAGTCTTCCAGCACATGCAGAAAGAAATGATCATAATTCAGAGTTGAGACATGCAGACAACCATTCAATAGTCACAGATCATTTCAGTTCCCCAGGATCTAGCAGAAATCATGAGAGCCAGAACGACTTCTGATACAATTCATTCCACAAGAGGCTCCGCTGGAATGGAGCAACACATCAAAAGAAAAAAGAAGAAACAGAAAATTAAGGAGCAGTTCATGGATTCTGCGTACAGCTATGCGTCTCTTCAGGATATGAGGTGGCACCTCTCACGCATTTGAATATACATCGACATACAGAGGATTCATTGTCTTTCTAGTGCTCTTTCACTGAACACTTGAGGGCAATATAAGAGAGGAAAACTGTAAGCGGGTGGAGTACTATCTCATGCTGCCCTGATGCTATGAACGACACGTGAACCCTCTATACAGCAAATAAGCATCTTCGCAACTGACCGTGATCTTGATCTGATTTATCCTTACCTCAACCCACTCCAGAAGGGGTCGGTCAGTCAGCGGGACTCGCATTTGCTACCTCTGAATTCTTGCTTCGAACGTGAGCTGGGGCTTTCTGAGGCTGCGGATGTAGCACGCGGACAACAATCGCAAACGGAGAGTCATCGAAGGGACATGAACACTCATCTTATGCCTGCATATCCATCCAGAAAGGCGCAAGCACGCATTCAATCATTTTTTAAAAAACTGTGATGGATCTTCCCCACCCCCCAATCTATTTGAAATTCCAAGGAAACACGATCGAGGAACAAATGGATAAAAGAGGTATCCAGCACATTATCGGATTTCTCTATAGGTACTCAATTTGGAACAAATAAAGGAGCTTTCTCAAAAGCAGGGCGCGCGCGTACTCGATCATACATCGTATGATACACAGAGAAAGAATGGTAAAGAATTAAGGCAGAAGGATTCGGGGAGCAGAGACTGGGAATTTAATAGAAAAAAAGACTCACAACAGGTCCATCCAGATCAATTATCACGCGCAATTATACTTTCAATTCAATTCATCCCATGCGGGCCCTTTATCTTTCACCTTGTATGTTCTTGAATGATCCTCCACAAAGGAAGGGAAGGTCCCCCACCTCTCGCCTACACGCCAGGCTATCCTGCTCCAAAGCTTCTTGCAACTCTTTCAAAGGCTGCCTGAGCTGTTCAAGGGGAGTTGAGTTGAATAATTATACCGCGTTCAGCTAAAATTTGCATAGTATACTTGATTCAGATTAATTTCGAACGAAAAAAAATGAGTTTTGAAATGCATGCTGGGAGCCTCCAACATGTTGGGGAACCCAGGTCCCATGGCGGAAACGAACATGTTCGAATCCGCGGAAAAATTGCACTTTTCCGCATGCGCGCGAACAGTGAGCAATTCCGCGTAGCATATTGCACTTCCAAACACTGTTCGTTTCCATGTTCGAACACTGTTCAGATCCACACCTTCACTCTTCACTCCCATCATGAGACGATGGATCCGTACAAAGCATATGCCGAAACAGCTTTCACTCAATGGTTACGCTTTCGGACGTCCTCTATTGGTCTTTGTGAGCAAATTCGTGCTTTCAACGATGTGAGACAGTTTAAAAAGAAGCCTCCCGTGACAACAGCTTTCTCTTAGCAATCAAACGATGCCACTCGTCAGGTGGAGAGCTGGCTGTCTGAATTTATTCCCGTTCCCCAAATAACAGAAAGTGTTTCTATCTCTGAAAGGGTTCTTGATCCTTACTTTAAGAAAAACAAAGTAGTGAGAGCTGAGGCTGGAGAGGAGACGGTGCCTATCTTCTCTTTGAAGACTCACTTACAGCTTCTCTCAAAGTTTACCTCTTTCTGCAAGGAGCTCCAGGCCTACTTCGAGTACAAGCGAGGCTTTTGAGAGAGGGGGGAGAACTCGGATGGAGTGTATCGCAGCGCACTCTCTGGTAGGGCCTATCAAGCTCACTCGAGACTCTTTCGTCATCCTTCGTTAATTACACTCCTGAAATACTCAGATGGTGTGGATTCCAACCCGGGGTTCGCTGGAGATGTGTTCCACAACTTCTACGTACACGCACAGGTACTCGATTTTGCTCATCTTGACAATAAGTTTGCTTTCTGGAACATCTTTCTATACTCGATCATACTGAATGAACAAGTGCAAGCAGGAGCGAATCAAGATGTCTGCTGTCGCTGGATTGAACAGACGTAGGAATATGAAGCAGGGTTGACGCTTTCCGTGTATATGAATGGGAAGGAGATATTTGAAGAGATTACTGTTTACCCCCACTTTGGAAAAGTGTTTGGAGACTGGGTTGCTATCGCAGAAGATAGCAATTGTAAGGGGCACGGGGCAAGCAAATTTTGTCAGAGATGTGGAGATCTATATGTGCAGGAATACCAAAGGCAAGAGGGAGAGGGGGGGCAGCTTGTAACAAGGGGGCAGCTCTCTAAAGAAGAGAAAAGAGCCATTCAAGACAAGGCATACTGTCTGTCTGAATCAGTGCCGATGAGTCATGAGCAGTGGCTTTCGGTTTTTTCTTTTGCAGAGAGGAATGAATTCAAGGAACCAGTGATGGTCGACGGAGGCGAAAGCAACCTTGTGGGGGTTGGAAGGACAAAAAGACAAGGAAACAGAAGGGTATGGCACGGAATTAAAGGTCCATCTCCATTTTATCGAGAGAGCACGGACCCTGTAATTCGTTTCTCTGTGGTCAGATACTGTCCTTTCGACCTGTTGCATGCCGTCGATAGCAACATTGCTAAACGGTATGCTTCGACTCTTATAAGAAATGTACAGAAGGCGCTGGGGGGGGGGTAGAACGCACTAGCCAAGCTAACCAATTGGATTCACTCGCATTGCCCTCCTGATGAGCACCCCCCCGGTCTAGTGTTCAAAGCTACAAAGGCAGCAGAAGGAAAGGAGCTCCGCCTTCGAGGAGGGCAGGTGAAGATTGTGATCACAGCGTTGAAAAATACGTTGAAGCCGGAGAGTCCGTTCTATAATGAGATTTGGGAGAGCGGAGATTTTGATAAAGAGTTTGGTCACGCTTTCCTCTTATTTATGAGATGGTATCAGCTTGCTTGTAGCAGAGAAATCACTGAACAGCAAGTTTGTAAGATGGAGGAGTATGTTAAAGAATGGTTGCCACAGCATGTGAAGCATTTTCATGCTCACCCGTATGATCACATGCCAAAGCACTTCGGTGATGACATTTGTGAGCATGGTCCTATGCCAGGCAACAGACTGTATGGGCTGGAATCTTATTGTGGGGTCTCGAAGGCAGCTTAGCGTGTAAAGAGATACACTGGCTGTCGAACTGCATTGGGCAAAGCAATGCTCAAAGCGTTGGTGTTTCTCCAACTGTGGAGTTCGAAAGATGGAATTGACGATGCAGGACTCGGTCTTTGTGAATTATCAGAAGAGGTTGAAGAGATGGAAGAAAACAATTAATATGAACTCTAAATTCATTATATTACAGCTTCTGGTTAATCTACTTAAATTTATGTATTTAGTATTTACCCAAAGAAAATAAGTTTTATAGGTTTTATAGGAAGAGAAATTTATTCCTGGGTGATTTTTATATTGTATCTCTAGAATCTTATAATCTTAAAAAAATCTTAAAATCTTAAATTTATCTTCTTTAAAAAATCTTAAAATCTTAAAAATTAATTAAATTAATATTTTTTAAAATTTCATAAAAATCTATAACATGGAAATGAATCTTAATTAATTTTGATTTTTTTTTTGTCTTTTCAATCTCTTCAACCTGGGACAATTGGACTACACACAATCCCCCCCCTTTCCCCCATAGAGGCAGACTTCCTGCTTGCTACAGACTTCCTCCCCTCCCGGACTTCCTTCGCACAGAGGCAGTGTGTCAGGTCAGAGCACGGAATAGAGCACCCATCGTCACACTCATACTCGTGTGCACAAATCTTCATTGACAGAAGAGGCACAAACTTCTGGAGAGAATCGTCTGCTACTTTGGTCTTTAGATTTTCTGCCCACATAACACAGAAATCGGACCAGCGCCCCTCCATTGTATACAAACGAGCAGTGTACAAACGAGCTTCTACCCAGTTTTTCTCTGCCGAATAGAAAACATAGAAAGACTTCTTCTTCTTCAGCCACTCTGCAAGTGCTTGTGCCTCCGTTTCACATTGCTGTGCGTCTCCACATTCTTTTCTTGTTGAATGTACCTGAGTGTCGAGACAAGCAACATCAAAGATGCTGTCGGTCATAAAAAAAGCTGAGTCCGTCCCTTCGCACTCGTGTTCTTTCATGTATTCACTTGCAGACATTGCTGCCACCCTCTCTCTCTAACTCCTGTCTTCTTTCTCTTCTCTTTTTCTTGCTCTCTTCTTCTCTTCTCCCCGTGCAAAAGCAGCTGTCTCCCTCTTCTCTGCCAGAACCTGGGCTCTGAACGAGACAGGATCTACCTTCTGATCTGTGCTGGTCAGCACTTGACAAGCAATTGCCTTGCCCTCCTCAATGACGAGGAAAAGGTCGCGTGCCTCTCCGTATTTGTTCGAGACCCAGCCAGACGAGATCAACTGTCTAACGTCTGTTGCCTCCCTGCGGCAGCGATTTGTCTTGATGGGCTGTTTCTCTTTTGGAGCCTTCTGTTTCAGGGGAATCCCATCTTTTCATACCCCTCCTTTCTACTCTTTCCCCTTTCTTTCCCCTTCCTTCCCCTCCTTCATTACATTCGCCTCTCCCCGAACTCTTTTTAGATCTGGATAAGGGACCATGGGAACGAGGTCGTGGCTACGGGAAGAAGGATGTGGGGGAGGGAGTGGAGGCTCTCGGATCGACAAAGCCGCCGTGGCGGGGGACTGCGGTCTCAGCGGAGATGGGGATGGGATTGGATGCATAACCCCATCCTCAACGTAAGCTTCGCTTGAGGGGTCTACAGGAGTACGGGGGGTGCATTTTGCGACATGTTCGGTGGCTCATGGGCTCAAAACCATATGCTAAATTGCTTCTGGAACACCCTCCGCCGACTTCCCTCCAGGCGGACCTTGTGGCGTCACAAGAAGATGTCGAGTAGCAGCAGGGACGGCTGCATTCATCTCGGCAGGGGCTTGAGCAGCCTGAGAGGGGGGGGGAGGGGCAGCGGCTTTGGCAGGGGCAGGGGCTTTGGCAGGGGCAGGGGCTTTGGCAGGGGCAGGGGCTTTTCGAGGGGGAGCGGGAGGGGCTCGTGGAGGGGGAGCAGCAGGGATGGCTGCATTCATCTCGACAGGGGCTTGAGCAGCCTGAGAAGGGGGAGGAGGGACAGCGGCTTTGGCAGGGGCAGGGGCTTTGGCAGGGACAGGCCCTGGGACAGAGACAGAGGCAGAAGCAGAAACAACCTCCCCTCTCTTCTGAGTCTTCTCTGCACTTCCCCCGTAGTCCATCATCCACTGAGGTTTGAAAGCAACTGCAGAGGGAACTCTCTGCTGAACTTCAAGCTACCACCAAGCCGGCTCCCTCGCCATCTTGTTCTGGAGATAGACACGGTGAAACTCTTTCACGTGTGCCTCATTCACAGGGTCAAGCCCGTATTGGGTCCCTCCCCCCCTCAATGTCTTCAACTTATCTGCAATGCTGCGGGTAAGCACAGTCCAAGCCGCTTTCGCCGGTCTCTTCTTTGTTTTTCCAGTCTCCCAAACGTCTTCAAAAGAAACTTGCGATGGGCTTCTGCCATCTCTATCAGCATGCGCGTTCCAGATAAGCAGGTGGGCTTTGATTATCCACTGTCGGTCTTTGTCTGAGGGGACAAGGGCGGTTAGTGGGATTGCTACGCACCCTCTTTCGGAGAAGTAGATCATCTGCCAGACAGACTGAATTATGGTCTGTACAAAAGACAGAAAGGAGGGAAGGGAACACACTGAAGACCATTTAAAAAATTAAAAAGCCTCAAGGAGGAACAGCCATAGGCTTCGCATGAGGGAGACTGACTGACCGGCAGAAAAGCCCTCAACCAAAGGGCGTGGCTGTGATTTCTCCTATGTGCCCGGTGCTCCAAAGGGTGACAGGGGGGCCAAGGTCGAAATGCTGGGCATGAATCAGGTCGAGCAAGAACATCCGATCGAGGGAACCCCTCCCCTTCACGTTGTTCCGCGAGCTTAACTCAACCGTCAAAAATTCTTTCTCTTCCATCAACTGGTCTAAGAAATAAACTTCGTCTCCTCTCTCTTCCAATATCAAACCAACGTGTACAGATTCGCAAGACTGAGAAACACTGTGACCTTGTGCTTTGCTAAGCTTGGCACTTATATATTCTGCAATGAGAGAATCGACGGCAGCGCAAGCGTCGTTGATGCACTGTGTATAGGCCTCAACGTTTGCCGCGAAGAAATCGTTCACCTGTCTTTTCAAGGTCTCCTTTACTAAATTGGCAAATCCCATGGCTATCTCCAAATGCCCCTCTGTATCTGACTGGACAGCTTTCCACTGAGCAGCATTTTTGAGCACATCCATTTGAGTTTTTAAGACTGTAGAGAAAGAGGTGCCTTACATCAGATGAATTTTATGAGATGCTTACACCTTCGCCCTGAAAGTACTTGTAAGCGCTTCCATTCTGGAGACCAACCGATCGAGAGAAAAAAGAAAAGAAACCGATTGATTAACCCGTTAGTCCTGTATATGCAGTGATGTTTTCGAACAGTCACTTCCGAACAGATGTTCGAATGCTCCAGAGCTTATGTGGAAACGACGTGGTCGAACGTGCAAGTGAACATGTTTGGATCCACTTTCGAACATGAGGCAAAAATATTTCAGAACAGGTATGGTGCAGATAAAAACACTGTTCGGATCTACGCATGCGGAAAAGTGCAATTTTTCCGCGGATCCGAACATGTTCGTTTCCGCCATGGGACCTGGGAAGGGGCCCCGGCACTCCACTTCCATGCCCAACGACTTTCCGGGGCCCGATTCAATTTATTCGAAATTCAGATTCAGATCTGATAGACTGAATTTCAATTTGTTTGAAATTCAGATTCATAGTTCGAAATTCAGATTCATATCTGACGAAATTCAGTCTGTCAGATCTGAATCTAAATTTCGAACAAATTGAATTGGGCCCTGAAAAGTTGTTGGGTATGGAAGTAGAGTGCCGGGGCCCCTTCCCCAACATGTTGGGGGCCCCCAGCATACATCTGAAAACTTTTTTTTTCAAAAAAATAAATTCCGAATCGCATCCTGTGATGAAATTGTAAAATTCAAGTGTATGCGGTATAATTGTTTCTCATATCAGATTCCCCGGCACTTGGAAGAATCTGGTCCACGAAATTCACTTCTTTGATTGTTAGCTGTTTTGGAGGCCCACATGACTGTCTCTTCCGACCTCAAGTTGAAAGTCAGCTCCACTCAAGATTAGCAGACGGGTTCGTCAGAACAGAGCAACATTCCGTCAGAGCTGCCAGAGCAGTCTCCGAGCAACATGCACGTACGTGTGCATGATTACACACGTCCATGCAGTCATCAAAAAAAAAAAATCTCGGTTTGCATGCGTGCGTCAAGGCCATGCAGATGCAACACTTGCTCTGCAATACGCACGCGATAGTTGCAACACTTCATGCAATGCAGGCTCGGCGCGCTATATATATATATATATATATATATATATATCGATATATATACAGCATGCACTCGTTGTACTAGCTGCCTTCTTCAACACCGAGCCAGCACCTAAACCAAACCCATGCATCTCTCTGTAAGCTTACCAACCTCAAACCCTGACACCCAAGAGCTCACGGATATCATGCGCCCACAAACCCACTCGGATTCGCGTCTGTGTGGATTGAGAAAGAAGTGGTGCATGATGGATGGTGGCGGTCATGACCTGAATGCAACTCGTGCGTTTCAGTTCATCATCCTGATCGTTCACGCAATTTGAGTTTGATTGAAGGACTGATCAACTCTTAGTCTTCGTCACAGACTTTCGTACAGTTCGATTCTGTCCACTTACTACTGAAGGACCTTTCACTGAGTGTTCGCAGAAAACTAGCTGCATTACAGTGTCACAGCCTGTTCGCAACACCGACACTCCCGTTAACACGTCCTCCATCTTCGTCTTCACTGCAAACCGAGTAAGTCAAAGTAAGCCAAGCGACAGAGCGTCCTTATACCTGCCGAAAAAGTCTTCATTCATCCCTCGATCCTCCCTTCAATGCACCTCTCCGTGCAGCATGGGAAACATTGCCGAGAAAATGGGCCACCGAGAGTGGATCGGCCCCTTCGCCCGCAACGACTGGGTGTCCTTTGTGCCTCCTGGGGCTTCCCGTTTGGTACGGACCTCTGAGCGAGTGGTCGGCCAGGTCACCGATGTCAAGCTCTCCAAGGACGGTCAACTCCATTACAAGGTGCAATCTGCTCACTGTATGAACGGTCGACTGATTCCGTCCTCCGACCTCGAGAAGGTCAACTTCGAAGGCCTCCATCGCGGTGCTGTGGTAGTGATCAAAGAGGACCACCCAGAGGCTGACGACATTCTCAATGACATGAAGGAGGGCAGACACCAACCTGATGACATCACCTCCCGAGTTGGTTTCGTCAGCAAAATCAAGAACGGGAAGGTGTTCGTTCAGTTTGGAGTTCTCTCAGGCACCCACACCTCCTGGAAGGAGGACCTCATTGCCTTCTGCCCCACTGACGTCATCTTAATCTCCAGAAACGACGGTCGATACAGACCTCCTCGCACAGAGACATCACCCTTCCTCCCTGGAGACTTTATGCGCGTTCCTGCAGGCCACACGACCAGCACTGAGTGGGGCCAGCTGCAAGAGCATCAAAATTTGACAGGAGTCTTCAGAGGCTATGCCCAGGCCCACAGCGGAGAAGTTCTCTGCGTTGTTGACTTCACAAAGGCAGACTCATGGAGGTGCAGAGTCACTGACCTTGAAATTGACCCCATTGCCAACAAGATCGACATCGGCTCTTCCGTCAAGCTTCGTCCTCTCGCTCCGGGAGCAACGCTTCAGTTCGGAGCCTCTGATGACGTCACAGAGGCCTCTGTCGGCACTGTCATGTACATCACCTACGACGGGAGGGTCGAGATCAAGTTTCCCAAACACCCCAGTTTCACTGCTGCTCTGAATGAGGTTCAACTTGAATCTGAAGCAGGAGAGCCTCTGGAGGAGCCGTTGACGGCATCTGACACCAACAGTGACAGGGTGGTTGAAACGAGCACGCGGACACTCACACCCAGGATGACTCACAGTCCTCCAGCACCAGGCCTTCGACTCACTGAGATCTCCATGGAAGACGACGACGACGAGGATGAGAAGAGGATCACGGAGATGGAGGACGTCGCCGAGAAGCCAGAAGAGAAGGACAAGCACATCGAGACTCAGGACAAGGGTACTACCTCCGACATTCAGATGGAATGGTTTTCTGTCGGCTGTGAAGTGGAGCTTGTGGGCCTCCACAGAGCTCCCCATCTGAATGGATGCCGCGGACGCGTTGTCAAGGTGCCTGAACAGACTCAGAGACAGGCAGGGGTGCCCCAGACAGACGATCGTTTCCTCGTCTCTGCCGCTTCGAGTAGACTGGCCGGAGCTGGAACTGTTGTTGAACATCTGAAGAGCGTGAGGAGAGAGAACCTCCAGTTGATCGTAGAAGAACTCGACTAGTTCAACGGCGTTCTCTCCGCTTCAAGGGGCTCTCATGGTGATTTACTCAGGAGCTTGATTGTTCTTTCGGTCTTCTCCTTTTACTCTTCATTCCTTGATTGCCTTCCTTCCTTCCTTCCTTCCTTCCTTCCTTTCTTCCTTCTTTTTTTCTTTCCCGACACTCTGCCTTCTCTTGTTTTCTTTTTTATGCTCTGCTTCCTGTCTTTCTTCCTGTCGCCATTCATTGCTTCCACTCTCTTCCTGCCCTTCGGACTCGAGACTTTTCTAGTGTTCTCAGCTTCTCTTGTCTGTCTGTTGCGGTTGACCTAGAAATCGGTAAAAGGGAATGTCCGCTCTAAAGCGATCAACGTCTTTCATGCACCGAATAGAGGGACGCATGATTTCGTGATTTGATCAGCAGGCATCCCGTCAATCTCTTCATTCGTGCAACGTCTGCGCTGCGTGAATTCGGGTTGGGGGAGGAGGGGGAAGAGGCAGCGTTGGACTAGGCTGTGGGTCCGAAATGTGTCTGGACACATCCGAGTCACTCGACGTAATGATCGAGAGAAATCTTTTTTTTTTGTGGCTGTGCTCTGTGGCAGCAATGGTGTGTGCCGTTTTTGTTCTGCT
>JAHBMJ010000211.1:32087-34587 GCA_018398765.1 Chromera velia | reverse complement strand
CCTCTGCCTTCTGTAACCAAACTTTGAGAGTGTTTTTCCTGGAAATAGGGCCGGTATCCAGGGTATTTGTATTGATGGGAATTTTGCTATGATTATAATGTATGTTACGTCGTTAATTACGATATCCCGCAGAGGTAAAATTGTTGGACGACACTTTTAGTACATACATAGTTCAGTACGTACATATACGTACTGAGAAGAGCGCTCCTTTTACAAAACCAGTTTTTTTGTTCGTTTTAATGGTTATGTAGTTGGGTTAATGTCTCCAAAGCTTTTAATTATAAAAAGTTGATCTAAAAGTGGATATAGACTCTAGCACAGACTAGCTATATATATCAGATTCATTTTCTTTTTTACGTATATAGAAATGATAACAATACAAAAATATAGAAACTAAGAAGCGAAAAACTAAATAAAAAACAAAGAAATTCTTTGTATATAAATTTTAATACAATACAAGATATTACAAGATATGATAGATTAGAAAGATTCAAAGCTCATGTGGGCATCATCAATCATGATATGTGGGCGTTGAATTGACCACTTACTTCAATGGAGGGTTGAATTAAATACAGGCTCCACATGCAGAAGATGAAATTCTCGAAGAAACTAGCTCTCCCTTGGGAGTCTTTACGAGCATCGTCGGCTGTGTGCAGGACTGGAGCATCTTGAAGGAAGTGGCGGAAGCTTCCATTCAGTCTGCTGCGTCTGAGACCCTCCAAGCATGGTCGTTTGATTCGCTTGGCCTGGATCCTCTGATGTGCCCTGGCGGGATATCGGCCTTGAGGGAGGGCGGCGAGACTGGAGAGAGCTTGTGGGAGGGGGTGGCGGGCGTTCGTGAGAGGACGGGCGGCGTGTGAGATGATGGGGGGAGGGACGTCGCGGGGCTGCAGCCCCACACTGGTTCGGCGGCCTCGGGTGGGGAGGGGCGCCCGGCCCGGGGAAGTTCTGCAAGGCTGCTGAGGTCTGATGAGTCTGACCAGCAGGGCTTCCGGACTCTTCTGGCGCTTGAATATTGGACGGTTTGGGCACGTCTTCTTCGTTGGGTTCTTTGGTGATTTGTCCGGACTGTGAGGGGAGAGGGTTTGGTTGTTCTTTTGGATCTGTGCCTGCTTGGAGAGGTGCTGACGTTTGTCTGTAGACCCTCCGACGAGGGTTCGAAGAGGGGCGAGAGAGGGAGACGACGGGTTTCTTTGCACCACCGGTGTTCTGCTGGTTTTGGGTCCATGCCTTTGAGAGACCCTCGACTGTGATGACTGGAGCGGGGGGGGGAGTAGGATTTCGGTTGATGTTCATGCTCTCTGGCACAGATTGGAGTTCAGGAGGAAGTTCTCGATGGGGTGATTCACCCATGCTGTTCCATCGTCTCATCATCTGGTCAGTTGTGGGAGCCTCAGCAGATGATCCAGAAATGGGGGAGAAAGGAACAACACCCGCTGCATTTGGAAGAACTCCGACAGGTGCATCGCTACTGACAGCAGCTGGGTGCGCCACGCGCCCTTCTGACAATTCGGAAACCTGTCTCCAGAAACGTTCGCGAAGGCTTCGGACGTTCTCCCCTTGGGGGGCTGCAGGTGTAGCTGCGGGTAGTTTCGGAGGGGTCGCTTGATAAGAGTTGTCGGCCGAAGAGGAACAGACCTGGTCACTGTTCCACCGCCGCACAGAAGGTCGTGTCCTCACGACAGGACCCGAATCAGACGTTCTTGGAGGCAGATGAACTGAATCGATCTCCCTTTCTCCTTTCCCTTTTGTTTGTTGTTGTTCTTGTACGGGTTTCATCTCCTGACCATCCGAGTTCCTTGGGGAGGCAGGAACAGAGACGGGTTGTGAAGGGGCAACCAGACCCTCGGATAACTCGGAAACTTGCCTCCAGAATCTGGCCCTTGCTGCGTTCACGGAGGCATTTGGTGCATCAGTCCCGTTTGCCGGTGTGGCCTCCCTCTTCTTGTCTTGCCACCCCCCCATGCCCGTGCTGTTCCATCTCCTCACAGGAGGGGGGCGTGAGCTTGAAGGCGGCCGCCCAGGTTCGTGTGGCTCTGTTTCTTTGGCTCTTGCCCCGCACATGTGAGCAGAGATCTCATTCCCCTTCCTCCCGCAAGGGGGAAGGGCAGAGGTTGGGACCCTACTGCGCGGAGAGGCAGGGGCCGAGAGGGCCTCCTGGTACGTTGAGGGCGCAGAACCCATTCTCCGCAAATGTGCGGCACCT
This sequence comes from Chromera velia, assembly GCA_018398765.1. Lineage (NCBI taxonomy): Eukaryota > Chromeraceae > Chromera > Chromera velia. The sequence continues at coordinate 32,381 of JAHBMJ010000211.1, read as the reverse complement.
CCAGCGTTTCTTTTGAGGTCTTCGACGGTGACCACGGGGGGCTGGGGAGGCTGACTGCTGGTGTTGCAGGCCATGCTCTCAGGGACATCCCGGAGTTCTGGGGGGAGGTCCTGTGATTCTCTCCGGCCTCTGCCCTCCCTCTCCCATCGCTTTGCAATTTCCTCGATCGTCAACATCTATCCAATCTTCTTTACGTCATCTGTACTTGCAATGACGAATTGCTCGGCTCTAGCGGAGCAAAACAAAAAGCTGTGACAAACACGAGACGATGCGAAAAAGTGTCTGACCTTTTTT
>JAHBMJ010000211.1:4587-24587 GCA_018398765.1 Chromera velia | reverse complement strand
TTCGCAGTCCTTCTCGCAGGCTCCTTGCCAATGGTCTTCGAGACCACCACCTCACCCACTGCCACTGCCTTGCCTGCTACTGCTGCTGCTGTGTTGATGGCTGCGGAGGACGTGGTCGACAGCACCTGCCCCCCTGCCCTCTTGGCGAAAGAGACAACAGCTGTGGTGGTCGCGACAGGGTTCTTGATTGCATTGAGGCTCTGTGCTGCCTGTCGGATGAGGAACTCTCTCACCTGGGAGAGTTCGATGTCAGAGTAGTCCTTCAGGAACGGAACAATCGCCATCGAGGACCTGACAAAGGCCTCGACCTTCGTAGAGTGATGGAGGGCAACTTCGTACGTGGTCGTGACCTTCTGTCTGAGGAACGCGGGTGTGGCTGCGACTGTCGATCGGACCGTTGAGGGGAGGGCTCGGAGGTCCGATCTGGTTGGGAGGGCCTGCCGGGCTCGGGTGGCAGTCTGGCGGTACAGGGTCTTGAAGGTCGTCAGGAAGGCATTCAGGGTACCTCTGGGGTCCTTGATCATGCCTGCGTAGTATGTGATGCCGTCCTTCACGAAGGTCATCACGGTGACCTTGATTTCTGCGGTGGGTGTGGTGATGATGTATTGGATTGTCTGGGTAGTCTTGATAAAATTCGGGGAGTTGGAGGCAACGAACTTTGCGGTGTCGAGGAATTTGTCGGCTGCGAGGTTTCCGTACTTCTCTGCTAGGTCTCTGCCCTCGCTCGCACGCAGCATGAGCTGCTGCTTGTTTCTGGGGATGTGGGCAATCACTTGCTTGGTGGTGCAGAGGGCAGTGGTAGCAACCTGCTTTGAGGTCGTGAGGGCGGTGGATACGGTGACCTTGATCCCTGTGCCCGCGAGAGAGATGGTCCCTTTTGTGACAGAGAACACTCCAACCGCACCGTTGCTCATGACAACCTGCAGGAAGAAGAGAGAAGGAAGAATAGGCGATAAAGCTGAGAGGTGGAGAGAAGGGTGGATACCGTCATGTAATGACAGAGGTCGCGAACACAACGCAAAAAATAAAGACAATCAGTGGGCTGTCATTGAGATCTGTTCATCCGTCCATCCATGCATCCATTCATCCATGCATCCATCCATCCATCCATCCGTCCGTCCATCCATCCATCCATCCAGTCAGTCAGTCAGTCAGTCAGTCAGCCAGTCAGAAAGACGCAGACGGCACAAAGAGAAAAGGAAAGCACCAGGAAACCTTTCAGCCAGGCCCTCTCGCCTTCACCACTACACAATCAAGCAGACTCATGCATAAATAGGAGAAGAACAACAAGAAGACAGAAACGTACTCACCTTCATTCCCCCACATGCGAGTTTTCCCACAGAGACGACCTGAACACCTGCTTGCTGCGTCACCTTCCAGCCTCGGGTGATCGGGCCTCTGCCAGCGTACTCTTGGTATGTCGCTCTGATCCTGCAGGCAGGAAGGAAGGGAAGAGATACCGGGAGGGCGGGAGGGAGGGAGGGAGAGCAGAAGGAAGAGTCATGATTTGACCTCTCGATATGTACAGATACAAACGTAAGCACAGACCGAAAAGGAGGGGAACCAGAGGACATCATGCAGGAGCTAGGACAGTGGATCACGAGAGGAGAGGAGAGGAGAGGAGAGGAGAGGAGAGGAGAGGACGCAAGCTAGGGGCAGGAGCGGCAGTCGAAAGCTGATCGAGGAATCATGGAGCCACGTAGGTAATGTATAACACTAAAGGAGCAGCCTTGCCCTGACCTTGGAAGTCATGCAGTTTTTTCGGTTTGTTTGGGAGCGGACTAAGCGACCATTGAAACCAGGCTGAGAGCAGGAAAGGGTGTCGCTGGCGACTAGCTGACTGACTGACTGACTGACTGACTGACTCGTGTACTGGCTGCACGAAGCTCTCCTTGTAGGCCTTCTCGAGGTCTTTCTGAAGGCGCTCGAAGGCGACGTGGGGGTCTTCGTTCGTGTTGTCAACCCACAGGGAGATGGCTGCAGACAAAAGAAGGGGAGGGAGGGAGAGAAGGCGGGGGTAAGGGTAAGCACGTGCAACCCGACTCTCTTCAGAGAGAAGTGCACAACGTTTCAGAAGAAAAAAACTGGGTCCAACATACAGACGCAGTGGCTCAATGAGGGTGAAGGGGCGTCAATCGGGCGCAATCGGGCGGAGGAGCTCAAGGAAGAGAGCAATAGACGGCAACGGAGGGAAGGACGTACTGCACGCGAAAGGACTGGACCAAAATCGGTTGCAAGTGCTCTTCGCCCCCTGTTTCTTCCTCAAATAAAGAACAAGCCTCATAAACCTGACAGCGATGAGCAATTGAGCTTCAAAGTTCCACTAAGTCTTGCTAGGCGGGGAAAGTGCGGAGAAGCAAAGAAAGCGACGGTGGGGGGAGGCGAGCTCAAACAACACATAACGGCAAAAAGTGTCTGACCTACCCTTGGCAAGGAATCTCTCCTGTTGCTCCTCTGACAGAGCCTGCAGTCAGTTAAAGCACGAAAGGCGAATGTTTTCCAAGTCTGAATTGACAGGGGTAAGTTGTACGGGAAATTTTCAAGCCCGCGGGCCAATTGGATGAGAAACAGACCTTTGCCTTCACCCAAGTCTCCGCATCAGAGAGCACTTTCACGCAGCCCGTCTTCACGGCTCGCACGGTCTTCCTCACCAAAGTCGGGATAAAGAGCGTCTTCAGTGTGCGCACCAGCGGAATGGCGGTCTGAATTCCCTCGAAGCATTCGTCGGCCTTCTTGTCGATGTGACAAACAAGTGAAGAAGACATCTTGGATTTACAAGCTAGTCGAGTAACTTCAATGATGAATTTAAGGGACTTCGGAAAAGAAGCGAATTGCTTAGCAGCAAAAGAGAGTTTGACGCAAGCGCACACACAGCAGAAAGAGATTTCTCTTAGTCGGCTTCAACAGACAAGGAGAGTGTGACACAATCAAGGGAGGCTTCGGAGAAGTTGAAACATCAACTTCTCATGCAGTGTTCTCACCGCGCGGTCGGCCGCCGACAACTTCAACTTAGTTGCACGCATATGCACGCGCCGATCGCAATCAAAAATCGGCTACAAATACAGCGAATTTAAGCAGCCAAAAATCGGCTCGACGCGACATGCACATATATTGGCGTGCGTCAGTTATAATTCGACCGCGCGGCGCGCGCACACCGCGCGCGGAAAAAAAAAGATCTCGAGTCACGAAAGCCGAATCCCCTCAGCATTAATTTCATATATGGGGGAGGCGAGTTCGGCGCCGAAGGCGCCCCCCGCCTAGCGAAAAGAAAAAAGACAGATTCAGGGTCGCTAAATGTGCATATTTTTTCAAAAAAAGCTATGGTCTCAAATGGACAAATGGTTAGGATCACGATTCCGGTCTTATTTTTATTATTTCGTACATTAGTGTTCATTATCCAAGTGTGTTCAGTGCAAAAAAAAAGTGGAAGATAATGCTGAACAGAAGAAGAAACTGCATGACAATGCATATATGCATACACGCTCTATGCCGAGGCCTCATATACATACAAAGCAACAGGAAACATGCCGAAGCCTTCCATTCAAAAAGCCGAACAAATTAAAGCTGGGAGGATCATAGACCCTAAACTCTAAACCTCGATTTCTCGAAATAACCTTTTTTTCTTTCTGGCTGCCAAAACATACGAACGCAACCAACTGGCTACTTAAATGACTTGTTGACTAACTGACCTGGTATTGCTCTCTCACTGTTTGCCTTTGCTCTTTCACTCTCTCTTTTGTTCCTTCATGACAAGCTTTCTTAGTCACCCCCTCGTGCATGACTGACTTGGATACCCCTTTTCCATTTTCCCCACATCACACACCAGACTTCCCCGAGGCCCTGCCCCCCTCCAGTCTTTTTTACCTTTCATCCCTCTCTTTATTCATCCTTATCACTCAACGTCTCTCTGTCCTTTCATCTATGCAACGATCGATACAAAAGAAAAGTCTCTCACCCGAAGGCATACAGATTTTAGCCCGTCCCCCCCTGTGTAATCGTCTGCAAATACACAGACAAAGGGTATCATGGCAGAATGTATGAATGTGCAATAAAAGAGTGTGTGTCTGTCTCTTCTGCTCAAAAACTCTATCCCTTATTCTTCTCTTTCTAAACAAGACACACACTGAAATTTGGGGCTAATTTTTGTGCTCAGGGTCTCTGTACATGCTTTCCTACCTGCCCGCCTGCCGGTGGGCGGATGAGTAGGCACCTGAGTGTGTGCATATGTTCAATATTATGTTGGCAGGTAGACTGAAAGCTGGAGTGATACCTGGGTGCACTGCGTGGATGCATGAGTGCATGTGTCCACGTCTTTGTGTCTCTCTGTGTCTCTCTCCTTCCTTTGTCCTAGCTTTTGTCTCATTCACTCTCTTTCTCATTCTCCCTCGTTTTCACGTCTTCGCATGCTCACGCTTTTCTCTCTCTCTCTCTCTCTCTCTCTCTGTGTGTGTGTGTATGTGTGTGTCTGTGTGTGTGTGTGTGTGTGTGTGTGTGTGTGTGTGTGTATGTGCATGTGTGTGTCTGTATGTGTGTGTGTATGTGTGTGTGTGTGTGTGTGTGTCTACATATATTTCAGGTATTACTAAGGTATATCAAATTAAAGTATTTCATGTATCAAAACCTAAATGCATACTAGAATGCATATAACGACGATATAATAATGCCACTCCGTGCCCCGGCTAGTGCCCCAGTCCGACGTCCGTACTACTAAAAGATATGAGAATGTCAATTTTCCTTACTTCTGAAAGAGACACCGCTGTGCAAGGGTGCTAAAAGGCTAGCCAAAAGGGACAGTGGCCGTATGACACAGGCCGTGCATGGTGGTTGGTAACCGGTGGTGAGGCTGCTCAGGCTGGAAGCCGCTGGATTCATTGAAGGTGTCCTGTTTGATTCGAATGAACAGCCCTCGATCATCTCACCTCAATCCGGCTTATGGTTTCAAATAGTTGGAAAGTGTTCACCTAGGACGACTCCTGCTTGCCAGACTGAGTGGCTGAACGAGTCTCGTCGAAGTCTTCTGGAGTAAATCCGGAAACGTCCAGGAGAAGCTTTGCGTGCGTAGCGCAGCTCCTGACACCCTCTCGGAGCACTGCGCCCTCTTTTTGAAGAAGAGTCTGCAAGATCATGCGCGCAAATTGATTTATGCACTCTGGTAGATTCTGCACATATGTAGAAAGCATCGATATTGCACATGGTATGCAAGTCACGTATATATATATATGTACATTTTGGAAACGTTAACTCATGTACGAAGAAAAATGCATACACGGCTTGCAACATGCATGCAACAATGAGTGTTGCAAACAACACTGCAGGTGCAACACCTGTGCAACACATGCATGCATCTTCTGACCTGTCTGCCCTGCAACCTTCTGACCTTGCATCCTGCGAGAGCACTCCGCCATGTTTCCTGCATGTTCAGCAGATAATTGCTGTGGTCACTCTCTCACAAGCTTCAATCAATCCTTAGTCGGGTCCTAACAGCCAAAGGTCCGCTTGTGCTCGTTGGCAAGGAGGAAGGAATTAAGCGAAGATGGCACTTCCTCGAAAGTCTTTCTTTGGCGGTCATGCGCCTTTCCAGGAAGTGATTTTGAAGGTCCTGGGACGCGAAGAAATTGTACAGGCAGAGTTTCTCGCCCACGTCAACAGAGAGCGAAAACAAAAAGGAGTCCCTCCAGCCTCCTGGGACTTCGAATGTGCAGAAGCCGCTGAGGTGCTCGCCCAGACGACAGCACACCGTCACTTTCTTCGTCCCGATGATCCTGTGTCAGTCTGTACATCTATATGTATGTACATAAACGTTCCATGTACATTCCCGGCAATCATTCCCATGAAGACTTACTCCTCTGCTTGCATCTGTCTTCTGCTTTTGTGCAGCCGAAGTGTGTCGGGCTCTCAGCTCGCTCATTTCATTCCTGAGGGTCAGTCTCCGCAGTACATGCGACACGCGGGTGTTGTCTGACCTTGATTCTGCAAAGCATGTAGCAGTAGCCGTGTGCCAGACAAGCAGAATCAGACCAACTCCTTTGTGTTCATCTTCCTTTTCTTTCTGCAGAAGAAACTGTGGGTCCGGTCAGCGGGGGTGTGCGCACGGGGGCAGTGAGTCTGCATGCGTCCATCAGGAAGGCTCTCGAGGCCTGGAAGGGAGGAACGGCACAGGTGGCCACTCTGGTCAGTTAGGGTGATCTTTTTCAGGCGGCTGAGTTTCAATGATGACCTTTCCACAGAGAATCTTGCGCCTCTTTGGGGCAAGGCAGGCGCTGAAAAGGATCCTTTGCAAAGGGTCCTGCGGTCTTATTTTCGGGTTCACTTGTGTGAATCAAACACGGACTCAGGCAGTGCAGAAGTAAAGGAGAAATATGGGGGGACTGGAGGGCACCTGGCAGTCTGTGATGTGCTCTTTTTTGTGCCGTGTGATGTGCTCTTTTTTGTGCCTGTGCATGCATGCATGTGTTGTTGCATTGTGCTGTTGCGTTGAGTATTCTCTTTTATTTATTCTGCAGGCGGACCCAAGCATGACAAGAATAGGGGCGGCCATTGCTGTGACCAGGAGAGGTCAGTGAGTCCTTTCACTTCACCCACTGTCCTTCTCTGTGTTGGTGTCCCCTTTTTCCAGATGTATGTCTGTCACAGACACGTATATACAAGGACTTGCACTGCAACCAATCATCTAGCCAGCTCCTTTTGAGGTGCTCTTATGGTGTTTTCTGGCTTGCCTGGATTGTGTCTAGCGCTCTGAATCTTGTGAAGCTCCCCTCGCTTCTCATGCTTTATCTTTGTTTTTCTGCCAAAAACTCTTCGTTCGGCCATGATTGAGATGAGACATAGAGACAGAGAGCGAAAGAGAAAACGACAACTTGTTGATCCACGGTGCAGGCCTCTTCGTGTCTCTGGTGGCCTCTTCCCTGGAAGACGAGGAAGAGGACGAAGCGACGCCCACTGTGAACCCAAGCACAACGAAGCCCAGTCGTCCCGTGTCCGTCTCACAAGCCCTGCAGAGCCCCCACAACGAGACGGCGTTCACTATCCCTGGGTCTAGGTCGACTCTCGGAATGTCATCCTCTAATTTACGTCCGGGTCTTTTGGGTCTGAAGGTGAAGTCCAAAGGGAGAGATAAGGAGGCAAAGACACAGAGGCACATGAGATGGAATGACCTTACACATGCCATCAACCTCCAAGAAACAAACAGAGTCTCACCATTGCCCCCCCTGAGCGGGAGAGACGGACTTCACTCCCGTGGCGCCACTAGGAACTCAGGGGGTCGTCATGGATGGCAACGAGGAAGGCCCACCACAGGGGGGAGACTGTCCGTCAGTTCCAGCCCGTCTCCTGAAAGAGATAGAGGAAGAGAGACATCAAGAGGGAAACGGGGGCACGTTCCACGGTCCGCCTCGTCGTCTCCAGAAAACAATGCGCAAAGGTCTCAGACTGCCGGTGGCACCCTGAGGGGGGGGCGGTCCAGATCTCCCCCTAACCGTCTCACTCGTGCAGAGGGGGGGGGGAATTCTGTTGAAGAGAGAGAGAGCACAAGGAGAGGAGATGGAGGACTTCAGGAGATTGCAGTGTCTCCTGTTGCAAAGAAAAAACAAAACAACCCTCCCTTATTCCCTGTTCATGTCCCTTCACCAGAGACGAATAATTTTAACCAGAGCCAACCAATGCCATCAGCTGGGAACCCCTTCAGAGTGCCCAAACCCCCTACATTGGAGGCTCTGGAGGTGGAGGTGGAGGATATCCTGAAAGAGGCCGGGGACAACTTGGAGGAGGTAATCGATCCTTTTGCCCTCGACGATGCCTTAGAGGATGACGAGGAGTATGCAGGTCCACCGAATCTCTCTCCAGTCACAGGCCAACAACTGACCCTCCTAGGAACAGCACTGATCACTCAGATTCGAATGACAAGTTCCGCAGGGACGGACGGCCAGTTGCAGCATGGACATACAGGAATGCAGGGAAAGGCCGAGACTTTGCTGACTGACATGCAAGAGAGACAGCGGAATGTGTTGTGGGACTGCGCATCTGATGCGTTGTTTGACAAGGTGCGTCCTCCTTTTGTTGCAAGGAAGACGTGGGAGCATCCAACCTCGAGCAAACATCGGGGTCAAACAAAGAAAAAGGCGATGGAGTTGCTGGAACAACTCCGAGAAGAGGTCCTTCCCGAGGACTCTGAAAAGAAGAAGGAACAGTCGAAGAGAGGACAGTCCGAGCTTGCACAGTTGCTTTCCAAACTTGCTTCTTCCTCTACTTACTCCAGGTCCCCTAGGTCTGGGAGTAGTGGCAGAAGCCCGAGGTCCAACGGGGGGTCCCCTGCTCGTCATGCTCTGGCAGCCTCTATGATGGAGCAAGGAGGGAGTTTGACTAGATCCCCCTCAAGGGCACAAAGAGGAAAATTTGGTTTCTCTTCATCTCCCACATCCTCCCTTCCGCTCTGCAACGCAAAGAAAGTAAACTCCCCTTCCATCCCGCTCACAGCCTCCCAAACACCCCAAAATCCCTTTCGCTCGGGGGAAGAGTATGAGGACAGAAAGCCTGTGCCCTTCCTCGGAGAGAACCTGCCCCCAAACGAATTCCGAGACGGAGCAGCCACAGTGCCGCCAGATGCAGACATCCTGCCGTCTCCCATTTCGGTTTCAATGCCGTCTCCACCGACTGCAGCTCTTCTCTCGGCGCCAAGAGTCTGATTGACCTTGAAACTTAAACAGAAGACAGCATGGATGCCCAAAAAGTAGACCAAATCTTTTTATTCAGTCCCCTTCTTTCTTTATGTTTGCTTGTGTGTACATTGACGTTCTTGCTTTACTTGAATTACTTTATTCAAAGTTTAACTTGAAGTTTGAATTAATATGTGCATGTATAAAAAACAACTATGATTGTTGTACTCATCTAGGTATAGATATGTCTAAAAAGATAAGAAACGCATCCGCAGCATTTTTTTAAAATGACAGTGCACAACCCAGATAAATGCAACTAAATGTATATAAATGAATTTGTGCATTAAAATTCATTCTTAAGTTCAATGATTGAATTAAGTGCCTGTGCGATAAAAGTTTTTAGAATGAAATGACTGCCAGCCTTTAGACCTAGCTATATAGCGCTTAATTATTCTAGGTAGCCCTTATTATTAAAATGGATTGTTTTGCCAGTGATGCAAAACCTGGAGGAGCGTGGGTCATAACCTCAGAAATTGAGTCAGAATAGGTGTATTGAAGCCATATTCTTAGTCATATTCTATAATTAATCAACTCAATTCAATTTACATATGAACATACATGCAACGACTAGAAATTTGATCATATAGTTGAATATTATTTTAATAGTCTGCATGTCTATGGCTAGGTCCATGGTTTCTTGTTGTCTTTGAATTATACGTCATTCAACTTAAAATGTGCATCAAATTCGCATTGAACTGAATTACACTTTTTGTAAAAATGGCATGAAGACTTATTAAAGAGTAAAAACTAAAGTAAAAAAAAATAAAAAAAAAAATCGTTATTGTTATAAAGCGTTGGTACTGAGGTAGTAGCTTCAAGCTAAGGATGTCTGACAAAAGTTTAGACAGAAGTCTTAATACTGAAAAATATCAAAATATATCAAAATGTAGGTAACTCTAGAGGTGACTGATTATCTATATCAGACCTATGTTGAATAACAAAGCCAAGGAGCCTCAAGTCCAATTAAACCCCTAAAATTAAACTTTGGTGAGTAACCGTGAGTAACGGTGAGTTTAATAGTTGGTTTTGCTGCAACTTTTGCGCATTCAACCTCTGCTATGCTAAGTGCTTTGAGAAAGACTTCTTTCAACCTGTCCAACACTTCGCGAGTAGCCGAAGATGTGCCAGATTTATTCAAACTGCAATTCCAAATCTACAAACTCCCTCGCAAACTCTTTGTCCTGAAGCTGCTCCTTTGCAGCTGTGTTCCTTGCCAGTGGTGTTCGCATCAACTTGACATCGAGTCTCTTCTTTTTTCTTTTCTGTGACTCCTTGCAAATCACCTCCAAATCACTTACACAAGAGCCGTCGACCCCCCTAGAATCACGGAGGTCCAAAAAATTCAACTCAGACATTTCCCCATCCTCAAACGATTCACGCAAAGCTTTCAAAGCAGCTGTACCAGCCATGCGCTTCAAAAGAAGACGTTTCAATCTGTGTACTTTTCCCAGCTCACCCAGAAGCTTCACAACCGCAGCATGACTTACGGAGGTGTAGGACAGATCGCACTGTGTGACTGCTGCTGCAATTAGGGCCTCTTCCCTCATGAACCTCAACAGGCTTGTCAGAGAATCGGCACTCTCGTCTGAGAATTCCCTTCGGCCTGCAAACGAAAACGCTCGGATCGTGCCGGCTGTTCGAGAGACGAACCCACGATACAATGCCTTCACAATCTCAGCATCTGCCCCGTTAGTGAAAATCTTCGTGTTGAGAATTTTGTCGAACGTTTTTGGGCAGGCGGGAGTGAGGAGCACGGAGGATGCATTTGAATCCATGGATATCAGATGGATCAAATTGGGGGGTTTGAATCCTGTGATGAAAGTCTCAAAAGTCGGCCATCCTCTTTCGTTGAAAGAAAGGGGGTTGAGGGAGAGGGGGGACACCGCTGTAGAGCGGCAGACTCGAGTGTGTGTGCTGCTGTAAAGGAGGTCAAGGTTTTCTAACGCAGTCTTGAAGAGACTGTCCTGTCTCTCATCCCTCGGCTTCTGAAAGAGAGACATGAAATCCCAAAATACCGCAACCTTTGCAGCTGCCTCTCCACGAGCCCACCATTTACTGCTCAGCTGCTCACACAGCTTCTGGAGGTGGAAGCACTCAGGGTCAGGGTGCTCTCTGGACAGCCAGGGGTAAGAGAGGCACACCACAGTGAGACCCGACCTTGAGGGAAATTCGGCTTCTTCGAGTTTCTTTCGCAGCTCCGTCATCCCTGCTGCCTCTTTGTCTGACCAACCTAGTCGTCTGAGCGTCTCTTCGACTTCCTGCCTCTTGGGAATTTTCTCATTCCTTGACAGCAGCAGCTGGAGGGCCGGGAGGGGCCAGAGGACAACAGCACCTCCCCTCAGCACGTCTGCTATGGGCTCCCACGACTCCCTTTGCCTCTTGACCCAGTCTCCTTCTCCTTTCGTAAGGGATCCTTCTGCCTCTGTCCGACCCTCGAGAAGGTTAACCACCTCTGTGTGACCTCTCTTCGAGGCAACGCTCTTGGCCCTCTCCCTCTCTCTTTCTAGGGAACCTGCCACGTCTGCTTTCTTCTGCAGCAGCAACGCAACTGTTTCTGTGTGTCCATTCTGAGCAGCCATGGTAAGTGCAGTGGAACCTTCTTTGTTTGTCTGCTCAAGCTGGTCCGCTGACAACGAAGAGAGCAGCAGACTTACCGTCTCTGTGTGGCCGTCTCTTGCAGCCACCATCAGAGCCGTGTCTCCGTTGCTGTTCGCATCATCCACCCTCGCACCTGAGGAAAGCAAGAGATCGGCAGTCTCTGTATGACCATGCATCGCAGCAAACATCAAGGCTGTGTTGCCGTTGTTGTCACAATTCCCGGGCAGCTGCACCCCCGATCGCAGAAGGACATCAACCGTCTCCGTGTGGCCGTCTCGGGCAGCCATGAACAGCGCGTTGTTTCCGTTCTTGTTCTTCTCCCCTGCACGCGCCCCTGAGTGAAGAAGGAAATCCACAGTCTCTGCATGGCCACTCAATGCAGCCAAAATCAGAGCGGTGTTGCCATACAGATGGCACCTCTCCTCGATGTTCGCACCGAAGCCAAGGAGACGGCCCACAGTCTCCGTGTGCCCATTCATTGCCGCTGCCATGAGGGCCGTATTCCCCCGTCTGTCCTTCTCATCCACGCCCCCCTGAGTTCCCGAACGCAGTAGCAGACCCACAGTCTCAAAATCACCGGTACCTGCAGCTTCAAGGAGGGGGGACCCTTTCTCGACTGCAACTGTTGCAAGAACTCTCCTCCCAACTCCAGGAGACGGTGCAGAGGAGCCTGACTTGGGGCTACAGGGACTCGCAGTCGGTGTATTGACAGAGGAAACCAGGACTTCTGCAGGGGCACGACGGGGGTCTAGTGAAGACTTGAGGTTCGTCATGGCGTGCACATTTTCAGAGACACACATGCAAGTGCGTGCACACATGCAGGCATACACAGAGATGTATATACATGTACATGCAACGCATTGCCAAGCACACACACACACACACACACACACACACACACACACACACACACACACACGCACGCACGCGCGAGCAAACCAACTGACGAACCGATGTATGTATGGGGATCAACTGACCCACACAGAGGGAGATGAAAAGAAGAAAGGTAGCAGAGTGTTGAGAAGGAGAGAATTTCGTGCATTTGGACAGAGTGATGTCATCATGAGTGAGTTGAAACAAACGAACAGCACTGTATATGCAGCATGACAGATGGGCGCGGTAATTCTCGGTCTCTGAGTTGGAGCGAAAGTCTGCAGTGCACACTGAGGTGACTTCCATTGACTGACCTGTCTGAGCCGTTGTCGATGCTCCACATCCCATTGTTTGATTGCACTGATTTGAAAGGCAATGTCAGAGAGCCAGCAACGCAAGTGCAAGAGAATATTCTAACGTATGACTCAGCCGAATGTATGAAAAACCTCCTCGGAGGTTGATATATATATATATATATAGATTGACTCATTCGGCAATGGTGCAACTGTTGTTTGGAAATGCATGTTTGCATGAAAAGGCGACACCGAGCTTGCGAGACCAGCCTGCGTTTTAGCGTACCATGCAGACGGAATTCCGAGCGCGGCGCCGCGCACAAAGAAAAATCTGCAATATAAACGAATATGCAAAAGAAGAACTAAGAAGAAGACTCAAGGGACCAAGCCCTCTGCCAGTTTCGGGACGCTCGAAAAAGCCCTCTCGGCGTCCTAACGAGGCTCTGGTCAAGTTACTAGCACGCGGCTCTTCTGTCCTCACAAGGTCAGCTGATGGTTGCTGTGAACACTTACCAAACACTGTCACACAGCAACACACGCTCCCAACGAGCACCACACTTTCCGCGGTACCCTCCTCTCACACAAGAACACCCCCCTTTCGCCTCAGCGGCACCCAAAGGGACCAGGTCCGCTCTCGCTTGCTTCCACACAGGATGCTCAGGCTCAAAAAAGTCAGCCGCTGGTCGCGTCTACAAGCTGGCGCAACCCGATTACTTAACTGGTACATGCGATTCGATTCTCCCACTTTCCTCCTGCACTCTGCATGCAGGCAAGCGACGCGGGCTGGTGCTCACCAATGACGCCCCCGCCTGCCGCTCTCAAGCTCCCTGGTCTCCAGAGGTCAGTTTACACGCATCGTACAAGGTCTCTTCCTGAAGCAACACGTGAGCCAAAGACACGCAACACATGACGACACAGGCTTGTCCAGCTGGTTGCAACCATCTACAACTCCCTCCGTGAATTTCACCTTGTAATATCAGGTCACATCACACTGGAAGTCTCCCAGACTGCTCAGACACTTGCCATGGAGCTCCTCACGCCCAGATTAACGCGTGCGTGGCCCTTGCCTTGCAAGACTGTCTGACCTTTATTCCCCCCCTGCGACCTGCAGGCCAACGCAGTGGTCAGCGACTCCAGGGACAGAATTTAAATGGAAACCTTCACAGACGTTGGAAGAGCCGGCATCGGTGAGTCCTACCTTCTCCCCTAAAATCACGTGCCACACAGGCAATCCACACTTCTTTCACATCTCTGAGCACCTCCTTCAAACTATGCCTGCCACGTTCCAGCAAACACCCACTGGCATCACTTACATGTCACTCACATACCTTTCGAGCTTACATGCCTTCCAGTACCCCTCAACGTCCTCCTGCCGAATCAACTCATCTTCGGAATCCGAAGCATCTTTCATTCCATGTTCACAGCGCGCCCTACTCACTCTTGCAAACAAACGACGACATAGCCCCTCTCTCTGTGTAACACACAGCTGCAGATAGGAAAGGCACAACCCCTTTTCGACATTTGGCCACTCTTGCGACAAAAGCACGGTGCCAGCATACTACCTCTCTACACCTTTCTCACTCTTGCAGGCAGAAGGGGACACAACCCCTCTCCCTGTATGTTTGCTCTTACAGACAGAACACGACACCGCCCCCCTCTCGGTGTTACTCATTCTTGCAGACACAGCACAATGCCAGCGCACTCGGCGCCTTTCTCGCTCTTGCAGATAGAGCAGGCCACCGCCCCTCTCCTTTAGTTTACTCACTCTGCAGACAAAGCACAATGTCAGCACACTGCCTAGCGCACTGCCTCTGTACGCCCCTTTTCACTCTTGCAGATAGCAGAGGACAAGAGGACAAAGCCCTTCTCTCTGTAATTACTGACCTTGCAGACAGAAGCACAATGCCAGCACATTGCCCCTACGCCTTTCCGACTCTTGCAGACAAAAGGGGATACCGCCCCTCTCTCTGTGTTGCTCACTCTTACAGACAGAAGACGACACCGCCCTTCTCTCGGTGTTTACTCACTCTTGCAAACTTCTCCAGGTTGCTCACTGTTAAAGCCAAAGAAGGACACAACCCCTCTCTCTGTGTTGCTCACTCTTACAGACAGAAGACGACACCGCCCTTCTCTCGGTGTTTACTCACTCTTGCAAACTTCTCCAGGTTGCTCACTGTTAAAGCCAATTTTTGAAAGAAGGACACAACCTCTCTCTCTGTGTTGCTCACTCTTAACGACAGAAGATGACACCACCCCTCTCTCGGTGCTTACTCACGCTTGCAAACTTCTCCAGGTTGCTCACTGTTAAAGCCAAAGAAGGACACAACCCCTCTCTCTATGTTGCTCACTCTTACAGACAGAAGACGACACCGCCCCTCTCTCTGTGTTGCTCACTCTTGCAGACAAAAGCACAAAACGAGCACACTGCCGCTGAGACTCTACGCCTTTCTCACTCTTGCGGGCAGAAGAGGACACGGCCCCTCGTCGTATCGTTCACACCTGCAGACAAAGGGCGTCACAACCCGTCTGTGTATATGCTCACTCTGGCAGCAGGAAAGTACGCCACCCGCTCTCTATCTAATTGCTCACTCTCGCAGACAGAAGAGTGCACCGCCCCTCTCTCTTGGATACCTGCTTGCTACTCTCGCAGATGTTGAGGAAGCAGCATTTCTCTGTGGGTTTGCTCTTGTGGACAAAAGTACAATGCCGGCACTTCCCCTCTACCTCTCTCTCAGTCTTGCAGCTAGATAGAGAGAACATCGCTCCTCGTTGTAGTTGCTTACACTTGCTGACAGAAGGGGACACAGCCCCTCTTGTGTGTATTCACTCCTGCACACAGAAGGGGACACAGCCCCTCCTTGTATCGCATACTCTTGCATATACCACCCCTCTCATGCCCCTCTCTCGGTGTTGCTCACTCTTGCAGGCCGACGACTCTGTGTTGCTCACACCTGCAGACAGAAGACGACACAGCCCCTCTCTCTGTGTGTTACTGAGTCTCCTTCAGACAGAAGAGGACGCGACCCTCTCTGACAGTGTGTGTTGTCCCTTACTCTGGCAGACAGGAGAAAACACAGCTAGACCTCTCTGGGTTGCTGACTCTTGCAAGCAGGAAAGTATGCAGCCTCTCTCTACGTCTGTTCAGTGTTAAGGAAGGAAAACACAGAACTCTCTGTAGCGCTCACGCTTGCAGAGAAGGGGGACACCGCCCCTCTATCTGTGTTGCTCGCTCCTGCAGACAAAAGAAGACACCACATGATACCGCCCCGGTCTCTGTGTTCAACTTGCTCACTATTATTCACTCTTGCAGACAAAAGAGGACACAGCCCCTCTCTCTGACAGTATGTTGCTCGCTCTTGCAGGCAGAAGGACACACCATCTCTCTGTGTGTGCCTTGCCCATTGTCAGACGGAAGAGGACCGGCCCCATCACAGCCCCTCTCTCTGTTTACTCACTCCTGCAGACAGAAAGAACACAGCCCTTCTCTGTGTGCTTGCTCATTCGGTCAAACAAGAAGAGGACACAACCGCTTTCTCTGTGTGTGCTTCTCATTTGTCAAACGGAAGAGGACACAGCTCCTCTCTCTATGTCACTCACTATTACAAACAGAAGAGGACATCACCCCACTCGGTTTTTGCTCACTCCTGCAGACAAAGCATACTGCCAGCACAGTACCCCTCTACGCCTTTCTGTGCCTTTTTTGACTCTTGCAGACAGAAGAGGACGCAGCCTCTCTCTGTGTGTTGCTACTCTGATAGACAGAAACGGACACAGCACCTCTTTCTCTATCTTCATTCTTCAGCCAAAGAGTCCTCAAAGCCATGAGTTTCAAGTTGGTCTCACAAGAAGGGCGAGTACTACGCCGAGTAGGGACCCCCTCATCACCACGACGTATTCCTTCTACATTAAAAGATTCCAATACCCACTCCGAGTCTTGAATCAGACATAGACACTAACACTAAAAATTACCCGTTCATACCTGTTCGACTTAACATTTGCCTTACTAGTAGTAGTATTTAGACCGTCTTATATATTTTTTTATCGACATACTCTTACACTGGCATACCTCACTACAGCTCTATCGGCCATCTGCTAAATATTATATTATTAAGCATCTGACCGTTCTCAGACCTGGGACCCCCCTCATTACTGGGGCTGAAGGATCCTAGGGCGATGTCCATGTAAAGACGTAAGTAAGGTAACGATTAAAAATATATAATCAATATTTTTAATCGACCACAGCTTGTCTACAGCATGCCTCGCCCTCTTGGCTTACCGGGGTGACCCTCCATCAAGACGCAAATATCTGGGGTCCAGGATCTGTACTAGGATCTATAGAGCTTAAAGCTCGGAATGGAGTCGGCTTGGGAGCTCAAATAAAAAGGCGACACCGAGCTTGCGAGGCCAGCCTGCGTTTTAGCGTATCAGATGGAATTCTGAGCGCGGCGCCACACAAAGAAAAATCGGCAATATAAACAAATATGTAAAAGAAGAACTAAGAAGAAGACTCAAGAGACCAAGCCCTCTACCAGTTTTTGGATGCTCAAAAAAGCCCCCACCCACCCACCACTTTTTTGAATCACACTTTTTAAATTTCCTTCTCAGAAGGCAGTCTAACTACTCAGCTGGTGAACTCTATGAGAATGAACCAGTCTGTCCTGGTTGGCTGAAAAGTGTGGGGCAAAATAGTGAGAAAAGGATCATTCCGGCTCATTATTGGGGCCGAAGAATCCTATGGCGACATCTATGTAGAGACGTAAGTAAGGTAACGATTAAAGATATATAATCAATATCTTTAATCGACCACAGCTTGTTTATAGTATGCGTCACCCTCGCGGCTTACCGGGGTGACCCTCCGTCAAGACACAAATATCTGGGGTCCAGGATCTATAGAGCTTAAAGCTCAGAATAGAGTTGGCTTGAGAGCTAAAATGCATACGCGCACGCATGACAGACAGAAGTTTTGGTTCCATCAGGTCTAGTTGGATCTACTGGCCACTACTGGCTCCCGTCAGTCTGGTCTTTTCTAATATAATAAATAACGGCTAGGTAAGTCAATTACTTCAGTCAGTTAGTTATTCAGTCCGGTTCCTACAGAAAGGTATATCAGGCAGTCCACTCTTCAGACTCTTTGTACTTCTGGATTATTCTGTCCAATCTGAGTCCCTTTCATTTATTTTCTGCATGCATGCAAGGAATTACTTCTGAGCTTAATTGCATGAGTCGTATTTTTCTCATAGTCGCTCGCATTCGCGCAATATCTCGCAATTTCTGACCGAGTGTGACTTTACTGCGCGCGGCAGCCTATGTTTCTAAAAATGATATAAAAAATCTGTTCCATAGTTCTTTTTCTATCATTACAACGTCTTCTTACACAAAGTTTCAGCTTCTAACTCCTTACTAATTATGAGAACGAGTTTTTTGCGGAAAAACGCCGGTCTCCTATGCAGAAAGGGGGGCAAAAAGCACCCCACTCGCCCCCGGCATGCATAAATTCTTTTAGACTCCTAGCTGGATTCCTCTAAATTCCTTTAAATTCCTGTCTAAATTCCTCTAAATTCCTGTCTAAATTCTTCTAAATTCTTATCTAAATTCACTTACCTAGGTGTTTGCAGGGAACACTAAACGAAAAGTACAACAACATTTGTCTTATTTTTCTTTAATTGCAAACCTTGATATAATATCACATTCTTTTAAAAAAATTAAAGTTTTTTGTTCAACGAAAAAACAAAGAAACAAACAACCAAACAAATTTTAATCAGTGACGGTGTTACTCTAGACGTCGGCTAAAGAAAAAAAAAAAAAAAGTAAGCGATCAGAGGAGATCTTTTTTTTTTTTCTTTCTTTTTTACTTTTCTACTCCAAACAACAGTGATGTTACAACACTTAACAACAATTATGCAACACATGAATAACACCTGTGCAACACTTGAACAACAGTTGTTTGACTGAAAAAGAAAAAAAAAAAAAAAAAAATAAAGGGTTTTAGGGGATCTTTTTTTTTTTCCCCTTTAGCCGACAGCTATATAGGTGTTACTAGTCTTGAAATGTTTTTTTTTTTTTTTATGATAAACATTTTAGAAGAGTTTGGAATTAGGAGTATACTTGTGACTTTAAGCATCAAATTAAGACTAGCGCTAGCTATATAAACCTCTCTTACGACTGATAGCAACTCGGAGCTGCGAAACACTAGCTGGCGAAGTAATATGCATATTAAAATATACATTGATTTATTTTGTCTTCTGATCTTTCTCCGAAATAGTTGTTCGTGTTCAGAATTGCATGTGATGGCGTGTCCCACATGCTCACGCTGTCATTGACGCTCGTCATATCTTTCTTTCTCTGCAAGTTCATTTCTTTATACTTTGAACTCTTGTTGGATACCAGCTGCGTGGTTAGTCGTCCGTTCTTCTCTGTGTTTGTGGCTCTTCTATCGTTCTTTTCTGTTCTTTTTCCGAAAATGGTCTCTCTTGAGACAGCACCTTTCTCTTTTTAAAGGTCAAAGGCTCAAAGGGTTGACGTGCTCTTCAAAAAAGGAGAGGCGAGAACTACTTTATTCACGGTCGTATGCGGAGATGGCTGATTGAATTTGATAAAGACTCCAATGCAGGCTGTCGTTTGAGTGCAGAGAAGCGCGTGGATTGATCACTGGCACCCGACTGACTCACGAAAGCACCCAGTCAGCTAGAGAGCGAGGCATTCACAGACACCCCAGAGACCAGAGAAAAAGAGAGAGCAGGGCTGGGGGATTTCAGATCGAAAGAATGAAGAGAGAGAACCTCGTTTGTCTTTGCATGGCTGGTTCTTTGAGCATTCGTGTCGGCGTGTTTCGATTTGTGCGTTGATTTCATTTGCCTACCGAAGAGCGATTGCACGAGTTTTTCCCTGCTCCTTTCTTCTTTCTCTCTCTCTCTCTGCATGCGTGCATTAGCATGCTCTTTTCTCTTCACTTTCGCTCAGAAGAATTTGTTATAGATTTCACTGAAGCGATCGTCATTCTCGTCGTTGGGGCACTTGGTTGCAGGGTGCTTCTTGCCGGGATCCTTGTAGGAGTTCAGGCAGCGGCTTTTCGGCATAGGCTTGATGACGCACTTCTCGGGATCGCACACAGGAGCGGGTGCTTTGAGGCAGTCGTCGTCCTTCTTCTTTCCGAAAAGGGGTTTCTCTTCGTCCATCTCGGCCTCCAGCTCTCTTGCCTCAGAGTCTCTCATTTGGAGGAATCCGTTGCTGCCTGCTTCAGTGCTCTCATCGTCGTAGTGCTCAGCGTCTCGCACTTCCCGCAGAACGGCATCGATCTCGGGGAGGGACAGGAACACGCTGGGGTTGTCGTTCTCGTCATCGAATTCGCTCTCGTTCTCGTCTTGCGAGCCGTCTGACGGGTCGATGCTCTTGACGAGGGGGATCTTGAAGAAACTGGTGAAGTCGTAGGGCGCGCTGGTCTCCAGGATGGCTTTCACGGAGCCGGCGTTGACCAACTTGGTCTTCTGCATGTACCTGCACACGGCGGGGGGGGGGGGGGGGGGGG
>JAHBMJ010000210.1:31896-53943 GCA_018398765.1 Chromera velia | reverse complement strand
CACCCAGCCACTCACCCACCCACGCACTCAGCCACCCACCCACCTACCGCCCCCCCCACCGACCCACCTAAGTTTCTGCACGACATAGAACTTCGGGACGTTCCCGCACATCGAGTACATCACCGACAGCTTTGCCGATTGGACCTTCGATTCTGTCTTGGGGATTCTCCCCGACCCCAGAGGCTTCCCGAAAGCCCTGAATGAATATTCGATGCAGAATCTGCACATGGTCTTCGCCTCCCTCTCGGCTTGCTGCTTGGGGGTCTCACGAACCTGAGAACAGAAAAAGAAGAGAAGGGGAAAGATGTGGCCTCCATGTGACTGCAGCAATGAGTGGTGGGCAAAGTGAGTCAAAATGTAGGCCGACGAAAGAAACAAACCGACATCGAGAGAGAGAAAGAAAGAGAGAGAGAAAGAAAGAGAGAGAGAGAGAGAGAGAGAGAGAATCTTCAATCTAAGTCGATCCAGATAATTGACCTCTCGTTCCTCTGTGTCTTTTTCTGCGCCCACTGCGTTTTTCTTCGCCTCGGCTGTCTTTTCCTTGACCTCCCTCAACTTGTCGAAGGGCCTGATGACTCCATTCAAATCCATCTCCGGGGTGTGCCAGTAGCTTGTCAACGCACAGAAATGATTGTCCTCGCAGATCTCCCGAGGCATCATCTTGCGCTTTTCCAACTGCAAACTCAGGCAGGAAGGCAGGCAGGCACAATTGAGAATGATGACATGGTGGACTTCAGAGGACGAAAACATGTGAGTGACTGTTTTTAAAGATTGGATTTCTCCCTTTCGCGACTCGGAACGTCTACTTTGACAAACGCCAACACATCATTTCCACCTCCAAGAAGGCAGAAGGATACAGAAGAAAGGAAGTGAAGATTCCTTCTAAATTCATGTTGGGCAGCTCGTGAAGAGAAGAGCAAGAAAGACGGCATGCACGCACCCTTGTGTCTGCATTTCTGGAGGTCATGTGGGTGTGGATCGCTTTGCACTTTGCGGCTCTTGAAAAGTTTCGTGTTTTCTCCGCATTGGTCAGCATCGTTGGGTTCGCTGCGTCGTCCGTCTCCCCCTCCTTTCCCCCCTCGGTGACTGCCATTGTCCGGTAGGCTTTGCACATGTTCCAGGCTCCATCCGAGTCCGCTCCTGCCATAAAGGACGCGACCTGGGAAAGAGGGAGGGAGAAAATGCGCCCATTCATCCCCTCATACATTCATACACCCACACACATACATACATACGTGCACAAACATACAGAAACCAGCTCTGAACGACGCAACCTGTGAGGAAGTACAAAAAGTGGATGTGGGTGATGAAATTCTCATGTCGACATAAAAAATGGTGACACAGAAAAAAATCAAGGATACCAAAGCTACCTGTCGACTTCCAGAATGCATCAGCCAGACGCAGGGAAGATGCACCCTTCATACACGCACACACATGCATACATTCATGTCGACACAGAAAATGGAGATACAGCCAGAATGCATCAGCCAGACGCAGGGTGGGTGTAAAAGCTGCATGAGAGCGACCCAAGCGTCCGACATGCAGGCTTCACTTCTTTGCAGATCACTGTCCTTATCAGCTCTTCACAAACAAAACAGATGAACACAAAAGAGCCCCTCCCTCTCTCCCCACCTGTCCACAAATGGCGCACTCCTCAGGCCCACACCTCCATCTGGGGATCATCTGAGTGGCACAGAAACGATGGGCCAGAGGCTGGAGGACCTCGGAGGGCAGTTTCTTTGTCAGGGCAAAGTACCTGAGGGCAGCCAAAGAAAAGAAAAGAAAGAAAAAAAAGCCTCTCTATGTAGACCCAGAGGAGATAGAGCCACAGAGAGGGAAAGAGCCGAAAAGATGAAAAGAGAACCTGAGAAGCAGGGAGGAAAGGAGAAAGGATAACAGAAAAGTCAGCAAGCTCGGACTAGGCCAGTTGACAGACTGAAAATCCGCACTCATGCCAACAGAGGTAATCAAAGTTTCACGACACTCTGGCTGTTTATTTGTCTGTCTGTATGCATGTAAGCCGTGTGCCATCGGGCTGAAAAAAGAGGCTCCAAAACCGTCACTGCCAAAATCTTTCCCTTCCACACAACCATGCATGCACTGACCATGCCCTTCGGGGAGATGAAGACACAAGCGACTGCTCTTCCAAGAGCGCATCTTCGGCCTCGGGCTCTGCTCTGTCTTTCTTCTTAGGAACAGGGGCGGGGGCTCTGCCTGTGCGGGGTTGTCCCGAAGAGCCTCTGCTGGAGGATGGCCGAGGGCGTGTTTTCGGTGGAGGGGGTCGGTCTTTCTTTGGCTCAAACTTGGGTGCATCCGAAAGCTTTGTGGGAGATGAAAAGGGAGCAGGGGAAGATGGACTTCCTGGTGTTCTTTTCTTTGGAGCCGGCTTGAGAGGCACACGAACTTTGTGGTTTCCCTTCGCACTCTCTGTCAATTGGAGGAATCCCTTTCGAACTCTGACCTCTCCAGGAGGACTTTTGCTTCTGCTTCCTCCCTTGCCGACTCCGTTCCGATCTCTGATTTTGTTCCATCTGCTTTCTTGGTAGAGGTCGGAAGAGGAGGCGGCGCAGTACTGCTCGAGGAAGATTTCAAATTTCTTCCCCTTCTCCGCCATTCCGCTGCGTCCCTTTCTCTCGACCACCTCCTGCAACGGTGGATGCACTCGCTTTCATACACTATTCTGTTCATTCATAATTCTTTTTCAGGGAGCGTCCCTTTCTCTCGACCACCTCCTGCAACGGTGGATGCACTCGCTTTCATTCACATATTCTGTTCATTCATAATTCTTTTTCAGGGAGCGTCCCTTTCTCTCGACCACCTCCTGCAACAAAAAATGAAAATTGTGTCTCGCTGCCATTTTCTGAGAAAAGAAGGAAGAACTATTTAACACAGCAGAAGAACAGTATGACAAAGGATGGGGCAGCGACAACACCAAAGAGAGAAGCAAAAGCATCACGACTATGGTCTTTTTTTGGTTTAAAATGTTTACGTTACCCGACTCTGACATCTGCATTACATGGGATAGAGAGAACCTTCTCAATGACTCCATGCACACCCACCCATCGGGGCAAGACAAGGCAAGGCAAACCGATCAATCAATTAGCTGACCGACCGACTGACCATGACATTGAATGGCTTCTTGGGGTCGTACAGCTGATCGCACTTCGCCTTTTCGTTCGGGAAGAGTCCGCAAGCCGATCGACAGAGAAGGTTGGCGACAACGCAAATGCGCACGTCATCAATTGGGAATTTCGGGTCATTTGGATTGAGTCTGCCCTGATCGAATGGCAGGCATGCTTTTGTCTTCTCATCGTTGGGGTTCAGAGTGACGCCGTCTCCACAGTCGAGGCCTGAAAGTTCGGATCTGTCCACGAGTTTGAGCTTCATGTACGAAGCGTTCTTCGAAAGAGTGTACTTCTTGAAAATGTACCCTTTTTCGTAATTGATGTCTTGAGTGGGAATCTGCAACACACAAGATGAGGGGGGGGGGTGGAAAACCAGCCTTGCAAGATTCATACTTGCACACATCCCTCTTCTGTTTATACACCCCACCCCTCCACCCAAACACTCCAAGCATGACAATCAATCGCACCATCACATTTTCATAACTTTCCCCTGCATGACCCACCGCTCCTGCAACACACCTACCTTCAGCTGCACTTCGTATTGTCTGGGACCGTCGCCCTTTAGCGTCTTGACCAGAGTCTGCAAGCAAGCAGATGCAATTAGCCAAAAAGAATTCAAAAAAAGAGAAAAAAAAAAACGCAAAGGAAAAAGGCAAGGATGTCTAGATTCGAAAATTCAGCCTCCCTTGCGCGGCACACTCGATTCACGCACATTCGAAGATGCAAAAACACTTCGATAGACTCCAAGAGCATACTTCCTGATGATATTGTCCGCCGAGTCACTGAAGGCCTCAGCTTACAGAGTCACTTTCTCTACCTCTATGTCTGTTTGAATACATGCATTCGGTATGATTGTCCCAGTAAACAGTTTCCTTTGCGTCTGATGGGATCTCAGCACTTGCATCCATCCATCCTCGCTCCTTCTTTCTTCCATCTCTCTCTCTCTCTCTCTCTCTCTCTTTCTCTTTCTCTCTTTCTCTCTCTCTTACTCTCTCTCTCTCTCTCTCTCTCTCTCTCTCTCCTTCTCTCTCTCTCTCTCTCTCTCTCTCTCTCTGTCTCTCTGTCTCTCTGTCTCTCTGTCTCTCTCTCCTTCTCTCTCTCCTTCTCTCTCTCTCTCTCTCTCTCTCTCCTTCTCTCTCTCCTTCTCTCTCTCTCTCTCTCTCTCTCTCTCTGCGCCGTCCTTCAAGTCCCTGCCTGCATGCCAGTGCACGTACATATGTGTGTATATTATTTATTTATATATATATATATATAAAGATTAGCTAAATGACCGACCTGAATGACGTCGAAGTTCTTCCGCATCCCCTCTCGAGTTTTCGGGTCGTACGACTTCTTCTGGAACGCAAAGCACCGCATCTTTTTGTGGTCGTTGCTGGCAGAAAGAAACCGGTGATGCGTCTGAAGGGATTCACGGAGGAAGACAGAAAGGAAGGAAGGAAGGAAGGAAGGAAGGAAGAGTGCAATGCAATTAAGGGAGACATAACTGAAGACAATGCGTGGCTGAGCAGAGCCAAGACCAGAAAAGGCCACCAAAAAGACCATGTATGTTTAATCACATGGCGTTCCACTGCCTGCACACTAATACACTTACTATGTGTACATACAATCTCATCTATGCACTAAAATGACTACACTGACCGTAAACCCCAGGGTCCCTTCTCTTTCTAAGGTGAAAAAAGTTGTCTCCTTCGTCGAATCTTCATATTTCAACCAGAGACCCTTCGGATTGTTCGGAATCCAGTCCTGCGGGCCCTCATCCACTCTGTCAATCCAGTCAATTTCTTCTTTGTCCTTTTTCTTCTTCTCAGCATCCTTCACGTCCTCCCCGATGCTCGTCAACTGCTTGTAGATCGCTTTGTCCTGCTGTGCCAATGCTTCTTCTGTGCGGGATCCCATTAAATCCCCCTCTGCTGTCAGGCCCTTTGAGGAGGAAGGAACGTCAAAATACATGGAGGCGGTCCATCTGCAGTCGTGCAAGCAGAAAGAGAAAAGAACATGCAGAAAGAAGCGCGCATTTTCTTTCTGTTCAAACCATGCGGTAGCTTTTGGGAAAAAAGGACAAGTCCATGTGTTTCCTTCCAGAACGGTCAGTCGCGTGACACACATCATGAAGGGGGGTGCTTTCGTCTTTGTTCAAATACTTCGAAGTATAGCAGAAGACAAAAGCGAAAGCGATCACTGACGAGTTTCAATTCGATCTTCTGCATGACTCTACGCAGAACGGCCGGATTAAAAAAATGCCCTTCATCCCCACTCTCCATGCAGTCTTCCAATCAGATTTACACTCTCTCTACTGACTAACGCGATGCACTGGCTCTCTGTGGACATCCACTTGGTGAGCTTGGAGGAAGCCAGCCAGTCCCTCCAAGTCTCGTCGGAGCTCTTCTCCAGTCGTTGGTCCGTCGCCTTCATGAACGTGTCCAGGTCGGGGACCTGCTTCTTTTCATGCAGACAAGCAGACAGACAGACAGACAGACAGACAGAAGGAAGGAAGGAAGGAAGGAAGGAAAGAAAGAAAGAAAGAAGGAAGGAAGGAACAAAAGCGATGGCCTTGAGATACTTCCATTGTGCGTACGAAAATACGGATGAAGCATCAAGAAGCATACTCATGAGATAGATTTGAGACCTACTCACAGGAACTTTTACCACTGACATTTGCATATGTCACGTCAAAACTTCGCTTGCATAGTCACACTACCACACAGGGGGATGGATTATTCTTTTCTGAGCTTGCATGAATGTTTGTTATGCGTTGCTAGTAACTCAATGAAATCAATTATCGTTTCCATGCCACTTTGCGCTTCGCCGGATCTGAGAAAGGCCCTTCGAAAGCGATTCTCCTCATACTGAGCAGCTAAAATATCAGGCAGGTACTAGCCTCCAAACTGACCTTCTTGCTCGTTGCTAGTTCATTCCACGCCATGACCTCGTTCATGCAGCACTCCATCTTGTGCGACTCCTTGCACAGCTGCACGTGCACATGCAGATAGATGGAACTATACACATAAAGGGACACCCCAGAAACAGACCATTCACACTGAAAAATACGCGATGGCAGCTAAAAATCGAAGGACGGAAAGACAAGAGGACACGCATGCCACCGAGCTCCTTGGCAGGTTGGAACGCAGGCAGGCAGGCCGGAAGGCAAGCGGACCTTTGAGGGATCAGGTGTGTACGAGCGTGCCCATTTCCAGAACTTCCAAGAGAGCCGCAACGCCGTCAGAATCCACCCCCACCC
This sequence comes from Chromera velia, assembly GCA_018398765.1. NCBI lineage: Eukaryota > Chromeraceae > Chromera > Chromera velia. Next base: position 47,580 of record JAHBMJ010000210.1, on the reverse strand, counting down.
AGAGACGATGTCGAATATGAGCTCCAGGGTGATCAGAAGTGTGTCAACGATGATTGGCTGCAGGCAGCAAGACATGCAAATTCAGTGGGCATGATAGATTTCCGACAAAGGCATTATTTATCCGAGGAGGTGTGAATGGCAGTCCTGAGGAAAGCTGGTGGGACTTGGGGCAACCTGAAAAAATCACGTTGACGCACGCACAAAAGTACTCACTCCTCCTCCCCAACATGGACGCATGCAGCAACACCAAAAGCGACCGCAAGCTCGCGCGCCTTGCACATGTATATGCATCAACCCGAGCATTGCGACACACAAAGGGTGCAATAAGGGATAGCCACCGTTCCAACAACACAGGGTGCAACAAGGGATATCTATCGTTCCGAATCGCACTGAGAACACATGATCATCCGTGCATGCATGCATACCGCTGGCGGACCTGCAGAGCGATCATCAGACTCTCCATCGCGAGGCCGAATTGTTCCACCGCATGTCCTGCAACGTCCTTCACGTAGCTGCAGACAGACATGCAGAAAGAGGGAAGGGACAAGGAGGCAATGCATGGGAAAAGGAATCGAACACACATGGATGAATCAATCATCAGAAATAGAGGAGGCAAAGGAATCGACCGCATGTTGCATGATCAAGTCATACATTTACTAGCTTCGGTGAGAGAGGCAGGGGACTGAAATCGCCCCGCTGCTCTTTTGACAACTTTAGGACACAAGCCGAATTCCGTAGAGATCAGTCCCGTGACTCATTTGCGTCAATATTTATTTCGACACGTTGTCCTTCTGATCGATTCTTTCTGTGTGGGTACCAATTAGTGTGTCTATCCAGGATGCCTGGGTCCAAACTCCAAGATCTTGTAAAAAGACTTCGGACACTGGGAGAACTGAATTGGCCTAGCTCGCCAATTCGGAACGCAGAGATGCGATCGAAGAAAAGCCTCAGATCAAAATCGATTTGTGGCCGACAGACCCCGATCGAGACACGTTCTGCTTCCTGCATGAGTCGTCTGTCAACATAGATCAGTCGATCTGTGCGTCTGCCTGTTAGCTCGTGTGTCGATCCGTCTGCCAGTCTTTCTCTCTCTCTCTCTCTCTCTCTCTCTCTATCTATCTATCTATCTATCTGTGGCTGCATGACTGACGCTGCGGCTGCGTTGAGAAGTTTTTGCAACATTTCGGTGTCGGTGTACTTGTCAATCATTTCGTTTGCATACTCCGCCCCCCTCTCTTTCAGGGCCGTTCCCTCTTCCATGAGTTCCTCTGCAGGCGCCACGAGTTCTTCTTGGACTTGAGATGCCAACTCACTGGCCTGGAGAATAAATTTAGACAATGCATGCATTCATTTTTGGAGAATAAAATGAAGGCCTGGAGAATAAAGACAAAAGGAGAGCGATCACAATTCAGAAGAAGAAAGAAAGAAGATTTTGTGTGTTCCAAAGATTGCAGACGGCCTTTCTCAGTCACTTGTATGATCGGCAGAAAGAAGCAAAATAGACAGGCGTTGTGAAATGTAGTTTCCTTTCTTCATTCCGACAGACAAGTGCTTCTTCCTTTGTTTTTTTTCTCTCTCGTTTTTAAATCGTTTCCCACGTGAGAAACTTTTGCATTATTCTTTTGCACAGCCACTCACTCACCCTATCTTGATATTCCTGAATTTCTGCCTGTAGTTCCTGAAAGTCTTCTTGCTTCTCTCTCAACTCATCGGTGAGTTCTTTGATTCTCTCCGTGTCGCAGTCACCCATGCCGACCCCTACCCCAGGGTCAATCACAGGAGCACCCGGAACGCCGGTGTCGATTCCCGTGTCTATCCCCGTGTCCGGCGCCCCTGTGTCGGGAGCACCGGTGTCGGGAGCACCGGTGTCGGGAGGGCTGGTGGGGGGGGTCCAACCGCCAAATGAGTGGTCTTGTTGCGTTTGTTTTGTTGTTTCACTTTCTTGCAGAAACGTCGCTGGGGCTGCTGCCAGAGCATCGTTACACTTTTGAATTTCTGCTTTGAGCTCATTGCTGGTCTCTGTAATGTCCGCTTGAAGAACTCTGGCTTTCTCGACAGTCACCTGCATGTCTGCCATCAGCTGCTCTGCCTCTGGTTGCTGCACACGAGCAAATTGAGGGAAAATCAAAAAAGGAATAAGAAGAGCTAGGGTGAACGAAATTCATGGAATGCAGCTCTTTGTCACAGTACTGAAATACGTGTGTACAAAGCTTTTAAAAAAAAGGCAGAGGATGTGGTCGGCTTTCCACTTATGATCATCAGACAGCTGTTTCATACGAACGAATGTCAACTCACACTGGTTGTATCCCTAGTCTTCCTGTGTACCTGTATTTCCCTTCTGGCACAGAGTAAAAACCCGATGACAAGTCAACCTGTTTTCATATTTTGCGCTGCCCTTTTTCGCGCGCGCTCCGGGACGCCTCACTTCCTCTGCAAGTACATGTGCATATGTCAACTTCCTTCCTGACAAACCAACCATTGCCTGGGCATTCTCAGCGATCTGCTCTGCGTCTCCTGCAAGTCCTTGGCCGTCTCCGACAAGTTCTTGCCCTGCTGCAATATCGTCTATGATCCCGTTCTCGGCAGCAAAGTCCATCGCAGCTGCTTCACCCTCGGTTGAGGCATACCTGCATTTGTGTGTATGTCCATAACGTATGTATGTGCATATGTAATTGACACTCGCATGTACTCACACATCTATCAGCAAATACGTCCAACCATACCAAAGCCGACAAATACCTGCTACGAACATGTTTTTGTGAGATACCACGGCAACAGATCAACTCAGCATCGACATGTTCAGATTGTCCCGTTCTGGGTCCAATGAATTCATTAGTGTAAGGAGGGAGAAGCTTCTTAATTCTCTCTTCCCCGGCCCCGTTTTCTGCCTTCTGACCTGATCATCTCCTCTTTGTAGGCATCTGCGTGCTGGGTGAATGCAACCTCGAACCGTGACCCCACACCTTCGTATCTGGAAAGGGGGAAAGGGGGGTCACGAGAGACAGAAAGAGAAATAGCCCATATGAGAGGTTATAGAATCGTGTGAAATTCAATGTCGGGGGGGGAAGGCTTCAAGAAAGGAATGCACGGACAAGCACGTAAGGCACGGAGTAAAGTTTTTCTTTTCGGAACAAATCGAAAGGGAGGAATTTATCCGCACCTGAATAAGTAATCTTCTCTCACTGCTTAACTTTCAATGCTGAGTGGAATTGAGTGGCTCCACAAGGGAGAAATCAGTCTGCTTGACCCGCCACTGAAGTGCCCAATCCTGACGCACGCACGCACGCACCTGTTCTCTGAGAAGATCTGGAGAGGCCAAGAAGGGTTCTCAGTCCACCTCCCGCTAGCGAGGTTGTAGACAGCAGCAGCCGCCTGCAGAGAGAGAATGAGTTCGAAGACGAAGGACAAATGAAATGCATCACTCAGTTCGCGTGATGACGCAGACTCGGCCATCGATCAAAAGGGACTTTGAAATGGAAACCCAACCGCATTCAGAAAGACCTGTTTGTGAGCATTCAGATTCCCCTTCCTGATTGATCGACGTGTATGAAGAGAGTCCGAATCTTCTTTCCTTCCTAGAATAAATGGATGAATGTTCCCGCGCCTCTCTCATCCCTTCTCTTCTCTTCTTTTGGCAGAATGAATACGCTTGTCAGATATCTGGTCTTCTCGTCACACTGACTGACCTGGAAAACGTCGTGTGCCAAGAGCCGCCTCTCCCACATTTTCGTCCACTTCTCATACTCTCCTTCTTTCAGGTCGTCCACGACCTTCTGGGCTTCTTTCCGGACTTTTGCTTTGTGCCTGTACTCAAACACATACACATACATATCCAGAAAGAGAAAAAGAAGTACGTGTAGAGAGGCACAGACACACACATACACACACACACACATACAGAGAGAGAAAGAGAGATAGATAGAGAGACAGTCAGTCAGTCAGTCATCCAGCCATTAAGCGAAAAAACAGGAAGTCAAACAAAAGGGAAAACGACGGATCGACCATGTGTGAATACAAATGAGACCACAGTAAGGAAAGTTGAGAAAGGAAGCTGCCTGCAAAGGACCAGTCGAAACACGGGTCTTCAAAAGCGCCTCACAGGAAAAGACACAGAGAGGGAGAAATTCGGGGGTGGAAAAGCAAAGACAACTCGGAGGCTCATGGTTGACAAAGACACGAACCGCAAAGAGAAGAGGTGGAAAGGGTGCTCAGCAGGCTTTTCTGTCATTCTGGCTGACTTCTTTGCTTGGACAGCTGCGATCTGAGACGTCACACAATTCCTCCAGATGACGTGCAGCTCCTCTTCGGTTTTCGTCATGCTCTCTCTTTGCAGGAGGGCATCGCAGGGCCGGCAGTCCACCTCTGAGGCAGAGGCGCAAATCTGCAAGGTAGATAAACAGACAGATAGGCAGACGGTCAGACAGAGAAACAGACTTGCAGGCATGAAGCATATATCGGGGGGAGAGAGGTTTTGGCTGTTCATGTGATCTTGGAAGCACCCTGGGACGAAAGTCTGCCTGCAGCGTCAGTGAATGAGTGTGTGTGAGTGAGTGAGTGAGTGAGTGAGTGAGTGAGGGAGGGAGGGAGTGAGTAGCAAGCGACAGCGAGACAAGGAGGGAGAAGCGCGAATGTAGAGAAGAGGAAGATCCCGACTCTCCGTGGAACTATTCATTCATCCATTCATTCATTCATTCATTCATTCTGACTGACTGACTGAAAAAGCAAAACAGGCACACACACAATTGAAGCCAAAATCCCACCTACAACTACATGCAGACTGCCGACCCACCTCGACCCTTCCATAGTCATCCAATGTGGTCATTCCCTTCTTCGATTTGGCCGTTTCCTCCACCAGGCTCAGCTCAGAGACCGTAGAGGAAGGGTCTCCGTCCTCCGACTCTGCTCTCCTCGTGAATCAAGAAGAAACGAAGGAGGGAAATAATTGAAGGGAGGAAGGAGGGGAGGTACAAAGCGAGGGCACAGAGGGAGAGCTGTCGTGTTGGAGACTTCGATTGAATGTCTTTGTGAAGAGACTGGGAGTATCGTGAGAGGTTTCTGTGTAATGTGTTTCATTTGGGAAACAGGCGAGAAGAATTTTTTTGCTCTGCAACAGTTCTGACGGGGTTCGAGTTTTTTCTCTTTCGATTATTTTCCTTCTCGCTTTCTAGAGTCAAACCCTAGTATCTATCTCTGACAAAGATACTGGCTCAGAGACGCACACAGTGAGGAAAAGAATCCACAAAGAGAAAAGCAACGCATGAGGCATAGATACAAGGCAACCAGGATATCTTAAGAATGCGTACGTACACAAAAGGGGTAAAGGGAGTGGGGAGAGGGAAACGTATGCAAAGATAACACAATAGATCCACGCAGGCAGGCCCATTTCCCTCCCGCACATTTCTTTTCCACCGTCAAACCAAGCAGAACAATCTCTCAGTTTCTCTCATGCAAGCACTTTTCGGCACAACTTGTTTGTTGTTGCTGTTTGCAAGTCTTTCATTCTCTCCAATCGACTGACCACAAGTGTCGATTTCAGAGTCCACAAATTGACGCGATAGGCTATCCGAAGAAGACGAAGGGGACTTGGCCCCCTTTCCTCCTGAGGGTTCGGGTTCGGGTTTGTCTTCCTCTTCTTCTTCTGCTCTCATTTCCTCGTTGGTTAACTCTCTCTCTCCCAAATTCGTCTTCAGCTGTGAAGAGGGAATCTGCATCCATTCATCAACAGTACATGATCCATGGAATCAAGTTTTTTTTTTTTTTTTTTTAATATATTTTAGATCCATGGAATTTTTAATATGTTAGATCCATGGAATCAAGTTCATCCACCCATGCATGCATGGAAAGAACAAAACCTGCCTATCCCTTTTCACGCAGATCCACATAGCCCGACAGGGGAACGAATCCACCGCAAAATCCAACACACCAAGGGCACACACGAGTACATATGCGTCTACGTGCATGCGCGCATGTACAGACTCACTGATGCACATGCGTGTGGACAGAAAGAGAAGCAAAGGGTCTGATAGAAGGAAGGCAACATCAGAACAGAGAAGGAAAAGGGGGCCCAACCAACGGAAAGAATTACATGCAGGGAGGCAGACAGGCAGATGCACTCATAGTCAGAGCCATACAATCATTCATACCTGTAGAAATCAATCAATTAATCAATCAAGACAGACAGACAGACAGACAGACAGACAGGCAGGCAGAAGAGAAGAAAAAGCAGCTATATGGACAAAAAGAAACGCAGCCGACGAAAGACCCTCCGCATGCGCCCCGCAGGCACACTAGCTCCTTCACTCACTCACTCCCTCCCTCCCTCCCTCCCTCCCTCACTCACTCACTCACTCACTCCAGGGAAGTCTTCCTCTGTCAGTTTTTGCGCTTCTTCCATCACCTCCTCTGCCGAGGCAGCAGAGGATCTGCAACCAGGTTTGTTTGTTCGAGAGAGCAGAACAGAGGGTATGCAGGCGCATATCGAGAGTGAATGCATCATCGGCAGAATTAAATAGTAAAGAGAAAGACACACAGGCACGACCAGACAGACAGACAGACAGACAGACAGACAGACTGACAGACAAACAGACAGACAGACAGACAGACAGACAGGCAGGCAGGCAGACAGGCAGGGAGGCACACATGCATAGGTCCCGGCAGAAAGAGAGACAGGGGAAAGAAACTGAGGGAACTTCAAGACTTAACGCTTTTTCCTGCAGACTCTCTGTGTGCGGGGTTGGGGGAGAGAAGAGAAAGGGAAACAGAAGGGAAGATCCAAGCCGGTTTTTCCTTCCTGTCTTTCTGTCTGCCCGAAAGTCTCTTCCCTCCCTTGCCTTACGAGCTCATTCACCTTGAGACAGCGTCAAACCTATCCGCGTACTTGGCCCTGTCCGTCACCTTCAGATGCTCCAGAGTCGATCTTTTCGCTGCATCTATTTTCGTCTCGGCGTCTTCCAACTTCTCGTGGTCTTCCTCGGCAGATGCCTTGTCGGCCGCCTCGCTGCAGAATTAAGTACAGTGAAAGGAGTGCAAAAAGAATTAATTAAAGAGATAAAATAAAGTCTGTTGAGTAACCTGAATGCACTATTCAAGTACCTCGGACCTCGCTGCGGGGCAAAACAGACCGCTTACACAACTGAAGACGAGTGGGAACAATGTAATCTCACGAATGGCCCACTTTCGGTTATGCGTGTGATCTTTCACGAATTGCATGCTTGATACAAAACAAGCAAGGGCTCATCCCAAATTGCATTTCTTTTTCCAAGAGGTGTCTCAGCTTGAGACTACTTCTCAGGCACTGACACAAAAAGCAAGTCATGAATTTTACCATGCACTTCATGAACGTCTCCTCGAACCTACCTGGTCTTCTCAAAGAAAGTGTCGGAGAGAGGTCCTGCCTTTTGGTGCACAAGCGCGACTTTCTTCTGAAGGTGAGCCATGTCGTTTGCCTGTTTCCTGATACCTGTGATCGTCTTGATGACGTCATCAGGTGATGTGATTTTGGCGGTTTCTTTTGGGTCCTTGGCGTCTTTGGACTGCTGCTCGACCTTCTCGGCCAGTTTTGCCATGCCGTCAACGAATTCGTCTGTTGCCTGTGCGAGGAGATCCTCGGCCTCCGTTTGGGAGAGTTTGTGAAGTTCAAGGAAAGACATCTGGAGAAGAGACACCGACATCGGGAGATCTTCTTCAGGGAAAGGAGAGGGAACGGGCGGGCGAGGAGACTGCTCAAGTTCAATAAAGGAAATTGGTGAAGCGGCCGCAGCCGGTTGGGGACGACAGTCGTCCACTCCGCATCTGAAATAATTTTTCGGCACCCGCTCTGCTTTGCGTAGGCCTGAGGCCTTTGCAATGAAGACAAAGGGAAGCGTCGACTGCAATATTCTCATCGCTCTGGAAACAGAAAGACAAGGCAGCTGGCAACAGTCTTTTGTTGTTGTTGTTCGTTGCACAACACGCCTTTGTGATTCTTTGAAGAAAGAAAAGATCGAGGGGCCTTCAAGGCGCCCCAAGAGACAACAAGGCTTCCTTTACTTCTTTGATGGACTGTCTGGAAGAGAGACCAGCAGCTGGAACACTGACGCCCACAAAGCAGACGCCCAGAGGTCAAAAGGAGCGTCGACAGACAGAAGCAATACCAAGTGGGCTCGTGCCTGAGTACCTTCAATTTCAGCCCTACTCTGCCCTCAATAGTCAAGAGACGAAGAGTGTCCTTTCATTTCGAATGTGAGAAAGCTGCGGGCTGCCGGCTCTGTCCCCCGGCCTGTTCGAGCAGCTTTGTTTGTCGTTCATGCAACAAATTAAGTCGTCATGCATGCTATATTCGATCCGTGCATGCATGCATCCACGCATGCAATCGCATGCATGCATGCAAAGAAAAATAATTATTAATAAAAAAAAATGTATTAATATATACCTGTACATGCGCATACAGAAACCGTGGCCCCCATCTCCCTTCTAGACCTGCATGGGTCTCCCAGAAATGCCGTAGCGGCGTAGCCTCAACAAAGAACGACAACAATTTTTGGGAGGGGGGATAATGGTTTTTATGGTTGCATTCTATGCATGTTGCTCTTTTCAGTTTTGAATTTACTAGTTTTGTCAATCAACTAATCCCTTATGTTTAATCGCTCTCCTCCTAAGGAGCCTATACTGTGGTCACGCCTCCTGTTGTAGCCAACAAATCGTTTTTTCGTAAAAATTCTAAAGTTTTAGATCATATAAGTGCTAAAAACGCGTTCTCCATCATTTTTTACATTAGGAGCGCTAACTAAGACCTTCCTAGGACTTCTAGTTTTTTTATGTTAGTATACTTCCAAAAAAAATTTGGAGCTTCAAACTACTTTTTTGAGAATCTCATACCCTAAAACACTTCCAATTTTATAGGGTAGCGCAGTATGTTAGCTACACATGCATGAAAAAAGATTATCTAGTGAAGTCTTAAGCTGTAAAGATAGACTGACAGTGGCTCCTCATATACAGCTTATCACACTCAAGTTTTCATGGATACACCATGCATGCATGTGTTTGACACTGTTTGTAAAGCATCCTTACAGTTCATATGCGAATTTCGTGACTAAGGCTCGCGGTACGGAAAACCCGACTGTTTTGGTCAGTTTCCCCATTTCGCTTTGGCGCCAGTGAAGAGGACAATAAGAAGTGTCACATTGGTCTCGAGACGATGATTGAAATGTCTTCGTTGGGAGAAAACATGGGGAAAAAGAAGAAACCAAAGGAAGGTTCAAAACACACAAGTACCAAGCATGGGAGACATTCACACTCACAAGGGCTCATTGCGTCCCGATGCACCTCAACAGCAGCGTCTACTTTGTTGAAAGCGAAGACGCGCTTTCTCTCTTCTTGATGTGGGCACACGAAAGAACACTCAGATTTTGATCGATTGAGCAGTACATCTATCGATTGAGCAGTACGTCAACAACCAGCGACCACGAGCACGAAAGAAAGATCGAAGGACGACCACGCTTCTTGCATGCATGGGTCAACCCACAGGCTCACAGCCGAATTCATGTCTCAAATTTTTCTAAAACGAAGCAGCGTCGAAGCTTAATTAACGTCCCATCATGGATGCAGCATCTGGAGCCATGAAGGGAACAGAGGAGTGCTGGAGGACGATCTTGAGGTAACAAGTCTTGGGGTCCTTCACGTACGCGAACGAGTACTCCACCATGGAGGGAGCACCGTCCTGGGTGCCGTTCCCGGGGGTGAAGAAGTAGTTACCCATGGCGAGCGCGGTGTCCTTGAAGAGCAAGGTCCCGTTGTTCTCAAAGCGGACGTCAACCCAGGGACAGGGCTCCTGAAGGGGGGGAGTCTGCATCCCGCAGTCCGGTCCGAGGGCAAAGCCGGGATCGCCGTCGATAGGCTCAGGGGCCCAGGGGCCAACGAAGTAGGAAAGTGCCCCCTGGAAGGTGGGCCGAAACTGGTTGGGAGGGGTTGTGAGGGTGGGCTTGAAGAGGACATTGCTCTTTCCGTAGTTGTAGAACTCCGAAATCACCTGCTCGGCCTTGGTAACGAAAGTGGTGTTGCTGTTGGGGAGCGTGTTGAAAGCCTCCGCGTAGGCAGCACCAATGGCCACGAGGCCCCAACCCCAGCCGTTCTGAGCTTCCTCAATCTCGGCGATGGTGATGGGCTTGCACTTGCCCCCCTTCACGAAGTCCTCCTTCTCTCCGAAAAGACTGCCGAGATCGAACTTGCCGAAGTCAGGGAGGTCCCCAAGCTTGGAGAAGTCCTGCACGTTGGCAGACACCAGGATGAAACACATTGAATCAAGCAGCAACTCCGAGTAGACGGAGGCAGGAAGACTCAAAGAGGGCACACACAACCGTCGTAAGCATTTTTTTCTCTACAGGTGTTGTGGAGAAGCCGGCAGAAGCATGTGGGACTCACATAAGAACAATAGGAGGCGTACTGCTGTCAGCGTGCAGGTGTTGCGCAACATGTTGTCTGCTATATATTCTGGTACACGCACATGGTCGAACACGCAGACAACCTTCACGATTATGAAACATCTAGTCTCATTCAGATGAGGAAGAGGAGATATCGAAGGAGAAGAGGTTCGCACAGGTACTCAGCAGGAGGGAGAGGTTGGGGAGCTAGAAGACGTGCAGGTGTTGCGTAACATCTTCTCAGTCACTCGCACACTTGCGAACACGTGTGACAAAACCCCTGGAAAGTCATACTCCATTACATCAACAAAGCTGGCTAAGCATGCGAAGTTGCTACAGGGGCAAAAGTTGCAAGAGCACTCACCACAGCGGCCTCAGAAGCGGCAACGAACGCCAGAGCAACTGCGGAGAACTTCATGATGTGAGAAAGAGCGGTGACCGGCTGTTGTTTGTCGTGGCAGTGGCACGAACTTTCAAGCCTTGATTTGCAAGGGTACTTTGGCTGATGACAGCAGGTCTCTAATCAAAGGAAACTAAGAGGACGGCACACGGCTCATCGTCAGACTGTGTATCTATATTTCCTGCAGTCATTGAAAGAGAAGCCCCGACAGGGAAGCATGCATATGCATGCATTGATTGCGCACGATCTCTTCGCGCGTGAACGTTCGCGCGCGTGCATGTCGCTGCATGCAGTTATATAGTTCCGCTCGCGTATCGCTCGCGTTCGCCACCTATAATTGCTCTTTCCGGGGCCAAAAGTTAGGGCCCACAAACTTTACGGGATCCAAGCTGACTTCCGAGCTAACTTATAAAGCGAAGTTAAAGCTAGCTTGTATCCAGAAAGCCGTAGCAAGGCTGAGAGATGAGTCCCTGTGAGTTCCAAACCCCTTTTCTGAACTTCAAAGGAAGATGACTTCGCTTCTCTGGACCGTGGTAGCGTGCTGCGCTCTGCGCAGCACCGTGGCGTTCGTCTTACGACCAGATGCATTGAGTTCGAGTGCGAGACGGCGGCGAGTGGTAGAGGGAAGGAGGGAACGCTCTTCGCTTGGCGGCAGCTACAGCCCTTTTGATATTGTCCCTGCGGACAGTGTAAAGAGAGTAGGGGACCGATTGATGATCCGCACGAATGCAAAAGCAACTCCATTCCAGATTGAATATCCTCTGATGACGTCTCCTGAACTGTTAGAACAGGGGCAGCCTCCAGTTGAGATGTTTGGCCTTCGCACATCTCGTGCAATGGGTGTGGGGGAGGAGATTGTGGCGGTGTCGCGTGAGTTCAAGTCCTCCATTGAGTCTTCGGATTTTGAGGTGTTTCCACTTGATAAGAGCTTCTGTGCACAGCAGTTTTTTGAATCATGCACCCCAGAAGCCAGACTTGCTATTCAGCTCCTTAACGAGAGATCGAAAGGAGGTTTTTCGGACTTTGCGGATTGGTTCTCGACGCTTCCCCCCCCTTCTGCATACGACCAGCTGGTGCTGTGGACGGAGAAGGAGCTCTCCCTCTTGGAGGATGCCGCTCTTCGGTCGAAGGTATACGACCAGAGACGGCAGTGGAAACAGATCTATACCGACTACGTCAAGGCCCAGGAGGCGGCGGGACAGACGCCCAAGTTCTCGGAGAGGGACTTCACTACCTCCATGATCATAGCAGGTAGGTAGATGTGTGCATCATTGATAGGGGGGATTCACTGCGTTGATGTGCGTGAGTGCTTCTGAACACTTTCGAGGAGGTCAGACAGAACGAAGTACCAAGAGGGGTCACCCAAACATGCAGATGCACTCAGATGAGGGGAGGGGATTTGACGAGCGGAAGGAAGCATGAAGCAAACAGAGGGAATGTCCAAAAGGTTGCTTGCCCAGGCCACCAGATGTCTTTCACAAGCGGAGACCGACACCTGCAGAAGAGAGACAGAGAGAGAGACAAAGAGAGAGAACAACGTAGTGGCAGCCAAAGCGAAGGAAAGAGTAATCTTCTTTGATCGGATCGGCTCGCTACACGCTCTTCTGCTGCGTTCTGCCGATTCTGGGCGTTCTCATATTCTTCGCCTCTCTCCCTCTCTACAATGCAAGCAGAGAAGGACGGGCAAGGAACGAAACAGGGAATTCTAGGTCGAACAAAGCAACAAGGCAGGACGCAAGGTAACAGAAAAACAAAAGGAAGCCGAAGAAGAAAGGGTCGGACAGCACAGCCCGGCAGCCTGTCTGTTAGTGTCCGTCTATGAATCAATCTCTCTCTCTCTCTCTCTCTCTGTGTGTGTGTGTGTGTGTGTGTGTGTGTGCAGGAAGCCGATCGTTTGAGATAGAGAAGCCCCTGATATCCTTCCCCGGCCTCTGGGTTCTTCTCTCCACGTACCTGACTTGGTGGCTGCTGGACAACCTTGACTTCCTCATTGAAATCCCACAATGGTTCCTCAACGCACTCGCTGTGCCGCCTGTCTCTGCACTCGCATGGAATGTCTGTCAGTCTGTCAGTCGTCGGTCTCCCTCTGCTTCCTTCTTCTATCCCTCTGTCCCTCCTGTCTTCCTTCCTGGCCTGTTCCAATTTTACAAGGCGCCTCTTCTGCCTCCCCGTTTCTCTCTTCCTCACCCACCTCAACTTGATCGTCAGCTTTGCCCTCCACGCACACTCGCACCCACGCCACGAGGAGGCCAGACCTTTTCGCTTCCCCTTTCAGTCTTCTTTTGCTTCCTACCAAGAGGCTCATTCGTCTCGTAGCGGTCGGTAACTTCCTTCCTTCCTTCCTTCCTTCCTCCCTTCCTTCCCTTCCGACGCTTTTCTGTTTGCACAGGATTCATTCGTTTCAGCTTCCTTGTCTGTCTGCAGCTGTATGTGTTTGGAAATCGGTTTTTGAGGAAAGAGAAGTTTCGGTCAATTCTTCCGTACGCGGACTTTTTGAACCACAACGGAAACACAACGGTGAGGCTGCTGATCTCTGCCCGAGAGCGGGGGAGAGAGAATGATAGAGAGTGAACAAGTGAGTGCCTACGGCTTCGGCTTTCTTCCTCTTCCTGTTGATGTATCTAGTGCTTCATTTTATCATCCCTTCTCTTCTTGGCAAAGCTTCTTTTGATATCGCCATCTTTCAGTCTCTCTGTGTGCAAGGGTGGCACTCTCTCTCTCGAAAGAAATGTGAAGAGAAAGAAAACAGAAAACCCCCTGATAGTCCATCCATCCATCTCGCTCCTCCCACTCTGCGTGAGCTGCAGGCCACGGTCCGCTTCGAGCCCTTGAGAAAAATGTATTACGTCGAAACAACAGAGCCTGTTGGAGCGGGACAGCAAATCTTCCTCAAGTCAGTCAGCATTTAAGAAATCTGCATGAAAAGAAAAGCAAATCTTCCTCAGTCAGTCAGCCTCTCAGTGAGAGTGCGAGTGAGTGAGTAAGTCAGCCAGTCAGCAATGCAACTGCGTTGATTTACGAAGCGGGGAGAGGAAGAAACGGAGATATTCTTGTTCACAGTCGATTGGTCAGCCCTTAAGTCAGCATTTCCATCAGTCCTCTCGTTTGCTTCCCCAACAAACAGAACAGCTAGGAAAGAAGAAGAAGAAGAAGAAGAAGCAGAAGCAGAAGAAGCAGAAAGGAAAGAGGGCAGGCAATGAAGCGTGGTTGAGGTGAGGAGACACGAACGAAAAAAAAGAAACAGATTTTGAGGGCGCCGGAAGAGAAAAAAGGGGACTTTCGATCCGATGGGAGGTTCGACTGGGCCTTCTGCGGAGGAACTAAGTACTGATGCTTTTATTATTTGTCAGTCGATTTCGCTTGTTTTCATTCGAAAACCGTCAAGCACAAAAGCAAGCGAAAACCCTCAAGCCTTTGGGATGGGTGCCTCTTGCCAGCATTCTTCGTCCTTCCTGCTCCCATCCGCGTTCTCCTCACTCTGTGCCCCCTCCCCCTTCAACTGTCCTCAGTTACGGCGATCACTCGAGCTCCGAGCTCTTGCGGCGTTGGGGTTTTGTGGAGTCGAACAACCCGAATGAGAGAGTCTCTCTGACAGACGCCCTCCTTCCGAGCACGAAAGCAGGAGAGGGAGACGCAGAGACGGCCGCACAAAAGCTGGTCTCTGCCTCTGCTGCCGGGGATCTGAGCGCTGCGGATCTGTTGAAGAGGGCAGCGATCGTCCGTGCAGATCCTGCCATGGCAAATAAGGTCAGTACTGCTTGCAGTCACTGAAGGGAGGGGTAAATTTAGGGTTGTTTGAAAAGAAAACATCGTGGTTTCTTTTGAAAGAAGCCGTGCGCATCGCTTCCTCCGTTCTCTTTTGTTTCCTTCAAACTAGGAGGGCTTGCTGGCGACGTGTAGAGCAGGTGCTTACGTGTTTGCGCCTCTAAACGAACGCACAACGGAATCCAAACCCCAAAGTTTGCATGTGTATCTAAGTCTTTCTTGTGTACCGTTGGTGCCCTTCCTTTCCTCGAGTCTTCAAAAAAAAGATCTGCATGGATGCATACATTGACGCACGCAGGTGGTCATGACCCCCACAGGACCTTCCGTCGAGGCCCTGACGGCGGCCCGTTTCCTTGCGGCTGGAGGGGGGAAGAAGGAATGGGCATCTCTGCCTTTGAGCGTGAGTTTCTTTCTTGCGTCTTGCATTTGAAGATCCCTTTATCCTCTGGTTCTGTCCGCCCTCTCTGTGTTTCTTTTCATTTTTGTGTCAGGATGGATTCTGTGTTCGTGTCTATAAGTTCTCTCGCCCCCTTTCTGCTTCCCGTCCCTTCCCCCCACCCTCTCGCTCCCTCTCTCTCGACGTTTTCGATGCCACTCTTGGCTCTCCAGATGTGCATAGAGGCAGATACTCGCCTTCTTTTCTTTTCAATGCCTTCTTCTCTTCCAATGCCCTGAAGCGAAATTCCTCCCTGCCTGCTTTTCTCTAAAAAAAGGGCATTCGAATTCTCCCTCAACTCTTTGATGACAGCAGAGGTTGGTATCCTTCTTCCTTCCTTCCCTCCCCTTATTTGCAGAGATGTTCGGACGAACTCTCGGAGGAAAACGAGGCCCTTGCAATGAGGCTACTTCTCCGTGCAGGTAAGTGCAGTGATGGGACGGCATTCTTCATTCAAGGGGCCTTCTCTTCTCTTCGTCGATTGCGCTCGTTGTATTGTGTTCCAATCCAGGAAGAGATTCTGTCTATCCTGCCCCTCCTTCCTTCCGTCCGTCCGTCCGTCCGTCCGTCCGTGTGTGTGTGTGTGTGTGTGTGTGCATATCTGCCTGTTTGCGTCTGTCTTTCCCCTTCTCATCCCTCCTCCACTCGAACCACCCCTCAACTCGTTCCTCTTTCTGCCCCCCCCC
>JAHBMJ010000210.1:15768-31864 GCA_018398765.1 Chromera velia | reverse complement strand
CCACTTCTGCAGTCGAACTTTTGCCCTTCAAGGAATCTCCCGAGGAATTGTGGAAGGTTATCAACTCGCCCAGAGCAGACCCTCAGCCCGACGCCACACCCCCTCCCCCTTTGGCAGTGGACTCTGACGGTGTCCCCGCCGCCCCCTCCAAGGAGTGGCTCCAACAGCGCAATGCCTTCCAGAGAGCCTTCAGGAGACGGCAACTTGCGCTGTTGTTCCGGTTGGAGAACCACCGGTGCGTGCAGCGAGGCGCAAACGTTCTGAGAGAAAAACTAGGAGAGCCCGTTATGTCTCTCCCTCCCTCTACGGGTCTTGAAATTCCTTCCGCCGGGTTAGAGGAGGGAGAGGATGAGAGCGAAGAAGAGGCGAAGAACCGCGCTGCTTCTTCGGTTTCGGAGAGAGTGAGCGAAGAGACAGAGGCAGAAGAGGAGGAAGAAATGCAAGAGGAAGGGGTGCAACAGGAGGAGAGAGAAAGAGAGGGCAGCCGTGAGACGGTCGGAACGTCGTGACACCTCCATGCATGAGCGTGTCGAATTTTCTTTCCTTTTGTGATCGCAGTCTGTCCTATGATCGTTTCTTAACTTATCGTTCATTTTCTGGCAGTGTGAGAGAATGAGTGGATGAATGTATGGCGTGACACGTGTCGCGTCTGTATGATGAAATTCCGGTGTTGTGCACATGTCCATGTCATTAATTTGAGGTATCTCGTCTTTTTTAAGTTTTCTTCTACTCAATCTTGTGTGCATTGCGTGTGTGTGAGATGCACTTCGAGCGGCCTTGTCGACCCCCTGCAGTGCACCTGAACGTGCAGTAATTCTCCCATGCCATGAGTGAATAAATCAATGAAGTGGAGTGTTGACTGTAAAGAAAATGCCCACCCAGTTGTCTCGATCTTTCTTAATCCCTCAAACAGGCGTCTTTCCTCGGGTGGACAGCCGCGCGACCAGAAGACTGCATCATCCATTGCTTGGCAGAAAAGAAATTTGGATCGTCCAGAGGTCGAGGGAAAGAAAAGAAGCTGAGACAAGTTTCCCCCGATCGAGGAAGGATCCATGATCCCTGTACGTCTATCTGCACATGCAGTGCTGAAAGAATGTTGAAGACGCTTAGGGAAGAGAACTGACGTGAGAAAACCGTGAGACTCTGCAGGAATGGAGACTATGAATGATGAAGTGCAGTTCATATAGTTTTAAAAACTTACATCAATGGATAAACGAATTACTTCAATAACTAATTTAATGACTATACTATGCACGTCATTGTGACGTCACTGATGTAAACTATGCACTAAATGATCTTACAAATTATACCACTAGTTATATTGCTATGCGCTATCAAAGCGTGACTAGAAAAAAAATGAGAATTAAATAAATTGACTTAATCGAAAATAGTGCTAAGCAAAAGAGAATGGTGTGTGTCGCTTACGTTCATGACTTAGTGGTTAACATACAACATTAACAAACAGAAGATCATAGGTTCAATCCTCGCTACCTACCTTTTTAAGGATCAACAAGAAAAGAGACGGGACGTTAACGTCCTGTACTATACAGATTTTGGCCTGTCGCATTTCGATCGAAATCACATGAAAGACTTTCGAAAGACTTTCTAGAAGACTACTATGAAATCAGATCGATCGCTGAATCGCAAGAAAGCTCCATGCTCCTGACATCGATCGAGTCTGTCACTAGGGATCAACTTGAACCGCTCCAGCGACATCAAGCCCTGAAGACCCCTGAACCTCTGCAAGCACTCACTAGCGCCAACCCCTCTAAGTAGACCTTAACACGTGGTGACGCCTAGCTCGAGATCAACAAGATCAAAGAGTTGAGTGAATGGAGACCAACCTTCTCTGCCGAACAACAACTATTCTGTAAGCAACGCAGACCACCTTCTTCGCCCAGAGAAGGTTCACCCAGAGGAAACCAGAACGCTGTGATCATCTACACGCATACTACAGGAGCCCACACCTGCGAGCCATCAACTCAAACTTCAATTTGTACGCCCTCGACTTGGCCGTCCCTTTGGTATCCTGTACCTGCAAGGAGAAGAAGCAGGGCCACATCGCGAAGCGCTACTGGAATTTCTGACGGAACCCCACTTTCTGTCCTCTACCATAAATCAACATCAGACAGGACCACACCGCGAAGCGCTGCTGAAATTTCTGACTGTACCGCCTTTTCCTGCCCTTTTTACAAATTTCACACATTCTACCTGACAGTGAATTTGGCTTCTCTTCATTTCTCTGTGAACGGCGAAGCCCTGCTCTTTTTGCGAATTTCACGCATTCTACCTAACAGTGAATTTGACCCCTCTTCGTTTCTCTATAAACGGCAAAGCCCTGCTCTTTTTATGAATTTCACGCATTCTACCTGACGGTAAATTTGACTTATTTTATCCTTCTGCGAAAGGCAAAACACATTACGAAGCGTTCGTACGTTTTGTGACTTGGACTTTCCTGCTAAGCAAAAAGAAAATTCGACTACTTCCATCCCTGTGTGACTTACTTTTTTCGCTTGCCGTCTTTGTGTATACGAGCAGTCTACCTGCACATACGAGACAAATACAAGTAACTCTTTCTTCATTCGAATTTGGATTGCTTCTCTTTCTTTCCTTTTGCGAAGGAGATCTTTCTGCAAATTAAGCCATCTTTCCCCTCAGCAAGTTTGGAATTTCACTCTGTTGCACAAATCTTTCCTTCACAGCTAAACAAACCCTTCTGTCTTTCTTCAAATTCGGATTCTCCCTTCTCTTTTCGCTCTTCAACGGAACCGTACCTCTCTCACTTTATCAAGTCGTTTTTTCTCTCTGTAAGTTCATAATTTTTAACTTCCTTTACTTATATCATGAGATTTTAACAGAAATCAGCAGCAAAACAGAAAACTCTATCTAACTGAAATACAAAAATAATCCCTCAAACCCATCTGACGCGAAAAAGAACAACTGACCAGGCAAACCCCGAAGAAATCACAGCCAGAACGAGAAAGATCCTTCGAGCAATTTTGCCTGGAGAACTTCCAGAATTGCACACAACGGAAAAGGAAGAACGAGCGAGACTCATCGTGAACGAAATTTTGCAGAGAAACACAGAATTCATTGAGGACCAACAAAATCTGAGAATCTTCCTTTTAGATCAGTATTCATACATAGTCGTCGCTCATAATCGCCAGTCAGACGAAGTCATCAAGGCACTGAATCTTGACGTCACACGTCAGCTGAGATTTATCGACAGTAACCGCCAACTTCTCCCTATATACATTCCTTCCCCCACTCGCTACATTTGGGTAGACTGAAGGCTTTTCTGTCGAAAAAAAAAAGGGGAAAGAGAACCAAATATAGCTCCAAAGCCTCAGGCCAAGAAAAAACTGACAGCCCGACAAAAAGCACTAGAAAAGAACAAGAAGAAAAACAACGCTGACGAATTCCTTGAAATGGACGAGTTTCTTCAGCATATGGAAAAATCCAAGAAAATAATTAAAGAGCCATCGAAAAAGAAGGAAAAGGGCAAATCCTCCAATTATAACAAAAATCGGAACAACAAGAAAAAGGAAACAGAAAAGGAGGTGGAGAGCCAAGACGAAAAAATGGAAGAAAATGAGACACAAGAGAATGAGAAAGGAAAGGAAAATAATGAAGAGAAAAGAAATGGAGAAGAGAACAAAGAAGACCTCGACGAGGAAATGATAGATCAACCGACCGATGAAGCATAGAAGAAGACGTCAGCCGGCCCCGCGCAAGTACAGAAATGGGATCCGTCTGTCCTGAAAGAATTAGCAAGACAGGGAGTGACATTCAAACCTACAAAAGAAGGAGAATTCGAGTTGGTGCTTAACACAGACAAACTGCCCGTAAAGGAAGCGAAAGCAGACAGCGTGGCTTCGGTACCCTCACAGCTTCCCTTTTCCACCCAAAGAGCTGATCTGCCTCCTCTGCTACCAACCCCTCCACTGCTGCCAACCCCAAACCACTTCTACAACCCCCCAATCAAAGCAGACATCAATGCATATTCAGGAGAAAGAAAAGACGTACGAAACTTCTGGAGAGCTTTTGAGATGGATGCCACTGCTTTTCAATGGAACATCACCCAAGTCCTGTTCTATTTCCAAAAGTCGCTGAAGGGAAATGCACTCGATTGGTTCACAAACATATCCGACGAAAAAATGAGGAAAATTTAAACTATCACTGACCTGAAAGACACATTCTTCTCGAAGTTTGGACTCAAAGAACCACACGTAGAGAGAGCAGAGGCCAGCTTAGACAACTTGCAGTAAAGAGAAGAAGAAACAATCCAAGAATACGCAGACAGGTACACTTCCCTTTGTTGATAAGCAAATTCGTCGATCGAGGATGAAAGACTGATAAAAAAATTCCGGAGAGGACTGTCCGACAAGATCACAAAGTCAATCCTCACACAAAAGCAATACACATCATTCGACAAATTAGTGGGGGCAGCAGAGCTAATTGCACAGAACAGTGGAACGACTGAGAAAGCCGAAAAAGTAAGGAAGATCACGACAATCGAGAGAAGAGATAAAGAAATGATGGATTCCGAAGGAAACAGAATCACCAACCGTCAAGAAGAAGGGCTCGCTCCTCTTTTTGAAGGACAGACATCTGCCTTGATTAACGCAGTTCTGCAGCAAACAGTGGCACAAACAGCAGCGCAAACAGCGGCAGATATAGCAGCGGCAGTGTCCACTCAAGCTACATGTACCCAGTGTGGAGGTGCAGCCCCTTATGCAGGTGACCGCTGCACTCTTCCTGTAGATCACGAATGTGGATATTGCGGCAGAAAGGGTCACGCAAAACCCGTATGTAGGACACTGCAGCGAGACTGGAGAGAGAATCGAATTACAGGCTCAGCACGCTAGGGTTTTGGTTTTGGAGGAAACAGGACGCTTCCTTCAGCGTAAACCACAGTGTTTCAAAGACCACCTGCTATCTTTCAAAGACCGTCCCCTTTCCCTGCAGTGCTTCAGAGACCGCCTCCTTTTCCCCAGCAACAGAGAACGGAATGGCAGGGACTTTCGACATAAAATCAGACAACCAGAGCACTTGGATAAAGAAATCCACAAGGTTTTCCTTCACGGCAGCACCAACCTGGGCAGCAATTCCAAAGACCACCCTTCATACAGCCGAACAGACCTATGGGCTCGAGAAATCCTCCGATGCATGCAAGACAGCAGCAGGGAGGGTTTCCGAATCGATAAAATGGTTAAAAACACTGAAGGGTCTGCAGGCTTACAGGGGCGACTGCGGACTGACACGGACATGGCCCCATCGTCATCCACAGATAGGAAGACTGATTACGCAAGGACTGACAACAAAAGAGGAAGAAAAAAAGAAAAAGAGGAAGAAGAGAAAGAAAAAGCACTTGAGTTTGTGATCGAACAGGAAAAAGGAAAAAAAGAGAAAAAAAACAGAAGAATACATGTAAGAAACACACACGGAAATCAGTCGCTCACATCCACTTAAATTTGCAGAGAGTTGGACTTTTTGTTTTCCTTGATCACAATGTGATCGTGCCTGCAATGATTGACTCCGGAGCCGATGTATCGATGATCAGTACGCAAGTCTGGCAACAGCTGAAAACGGCAAACCCTTCCCTTAGAGCCTTTCCTTCCCCTCTCTTAATCGAAGGTGAGGGAGGAAAGAAACTAGAGAATGAAGGAGTAGTTTCGCTTTGTTTTAACTTACAAGGAATCAGAAAGCTTCAATTTTACATTTCTTCCTCTATCAAGCATGCCGCAATATTTGGGAAAACGCTTCTTGACTTACACGTGCACGGAATGTTCTTTCGACCAGACAGACTTCTTATGCATCCTCTACACAGCAACAAGTCCTCTCCTGTTCCTCTTTTACCAATGAGTGAGATGGAAAAGAAGAAGATGCTGCTACCCGTGCTTGTCAGTACAGCGAAAAGAGAAACTCTCAAAAAGAGTACAGTGACGCACCTTAAAATTCCACTGCCGAAAGGATCGTTGATCCCAAACGGGGTACCGGTTACTGTAGACCCAATCTGCAGAAACAAGCCTCATGAGATCATTTTTGCCAATACCACAAGCACAGTAGAAAATAGAAAGATCTCACTAATAGCAATCAATACCACCAAACGAGCCTTCACTCTTCCAATTAACTTGAACGTCGCCTCGGTGATGCTCGAAGAACCAAAGAAAAGAAAAGAACCGCAAGTGCCAAAACAGCCCACACCCAACCTGTCTGATCAATCACAATCAGACAGTAAGGGTTAAAATAGAGAGAAAAGAGAAACAGAGGTGAGAAAGGAGATAGAAAAAGCACTCAAAAATGCGTTTCACTTATTTCTATCAGAAAAAGAACAACTGAGATCCCTTCTTCTTCGTTTCACGTGTCTTGTTCCGCATGAGGATGATCCAGGACTGTGGAAAGGAACGGAGTACAAGATTGATACACAGGGAGCAGAACCGATCTACAGTAGACCCCAACCTGTTCCATACGCCTTGAAGGGAGTCTTGAAGGAGTACCTTGAACGCCTGCAAAAACAAGGAGTGATCAAGCCATGTTCATCGGAATGGAGGCACTCAATTTTGATCGTAAAAAAACTAAAAGGAGACGGCTATCGAGTATGCATTGACCTGCGTCGTCTGAATTCTGTGCTGAAAGTCGATCGATATCCAATCCCAAATATGGATGAAATGCTGCATAGACTACAAGGGAAATCATTTTTCAGTCTGTTGGACTATCAGAGTGGCTTCTTTCAGTTGGCTGTCAGAGAGGCAGATCAGGAAAAACTTGCTTTCATGACAGAATTTGGTCAGCACTGCTTCATTCGCCTACCTATGGGAATTAGTATCGGGCCTGGCTATTTTTAAAAGGCAGTCAACAAATTGTTTGCGGGCTTGCCAGATGTGTGCGTGTCCAGTTACATCGACGATGTCATGCTGGCGTCGGACTCCTTCTCGAAGGCCATGACTGATCTGGAGAAAGTGCTGGGGAGAATAAAAGAGGCGGGAGGAAAACTTGCCTTCTCGAAGTGCAGATTCATGACCAGAAAGCTTTGCTATCTGGGCCACGACGTTTCTGACGAGGGTATAAGACCATCTGCAGATAGAATAGAGGTCATTCAGAAATGTGAGCGACCGAGAACGATCAAGCAAGTAAAGAGCTTTATCGGCATATGTTCCTTCTATAGACGATACATAGAAGGGTTCTCAAACATTGCAAAACCCCTTCTGGCTCTGCTAAAGAAGGACAGCATCTTCACATAGGAACAACCACAAGAAGTAGCGTAGCAAAAACTAAAGAATGCACTCTCATCACGACCTGTTTTAGCACACCCAGACCTGAATAAGCCCTTCATCTTGAAGACAGACGCAAGTGGAGAGGCAATTTCAGGCATCCTCTGTCAGTTAGACGAAAATCAGAAGGAAAAAGTCATTCAGTATACCTCTCGGAAATTGACAGAAACAGAACAGAAATGGGGAGCAACAGAGAAAGAAGGATTTGCGTTCTACTGGATGGTCACAAATCAATTCAAGAAGTACCTGTACGGACGACCGTTTACTGCCTGGACAGATTGCAAAGCGTTGGAGTACATTAAAAAGCAGAAAAACACCAACGCACGACTCCATCGTTGGTCGATCGCTCTGTCTATGTATGAGTACGATATAAAACATAAACCTGGACGTTCAAACACGGATGCAGATAGCCTCAGCCGACCTCCTTTCGTGTACAAGCAGTTCCCTCCTGCAGTTCTAGATGAGGAAACAGACCACTTGCTTGTAATTGCTGCAGCAAGGAAAAGGACAAGAGAAGGAGAAGAAGAAATACAGAAAGGGAAGGGGGAAGAAGAGAAAAAGAAAGAGCAGGCCAAACTAGCCATTGAATTACCCGATCCGTTTTTACCTGACGAGATAAAGAAGACACAGCAAGACGACCCAGAAACACGACACATGAGTGAATTCCTAAAAAACGGAGACTTTCAGACAAATCTGACTAGTCAAGAGAGAACACGCATTCTCGGCCAATCGCCTCTCTATGTATTGTACGAGGACATGCTTTTCTGTTTACTTCCTCCTGTGAACAGATACGAAAAAGGAACAAGATTTTTATTGGTAGTACCAAAAGGAATGAAGGAGAAAGTCCTTACTGAATTTCATGAATACAAACTCCAAGGGCACCCAAGTATTAACCGATGCATTCAAAACATCTCTCACTATTTTTTCTGGTCATCCATGATCACAGACATCAAAAAGCATATCAAATCATGCCGAAAATGTCAAGAGAAGAAGAGAAGAAAACAGCAAGAATGATTCATGGTCCAAAATTTTTCGGACGTCGAACCGCTCTCGTCGTGGGCAATCGACGTCACGGGACTATTCACTCGCAGTAAAGATGGCATGCGATATGCGATCACATACATGGACCTCACCAGCAGATGGGTTGAGATGGATACCGTTCCAGACGCCAAGGCATCGACGATTGCCCAAAGTTTAGTCCGCACCATTCTCTGCAGATATGGGAGGCCAATCAGGCTTCTTTCCGATCAGGGAAGTAATATGCTCGCACAGATCATGCAGGCAGTATGTCATTCAGTCGGGACCGACAAAGTAAAGACAACAAGCTATCACCTTCAGACTAACGGAAGACTTGAGCACTTCCACAAAGACATGAAGTTTGTGCTCTCTTGCTACATTGACAAAAACTAAAAGAACTGGACAGACTTCCTTCCTTTTACTGCCTTTGCTCACAATTCTGCAGTACACACAAGTACAGGAGTTTCTCCGTTCTTTTATCTCTTTCAACGACAGCCAAACCACCCCCTACGTTACCTTGTTTCACTAACAGAAGCAGGAGGACCTGTCTTCCCACCCGAGTATGTTGAGCTTCTCGCTGAGCTGCGGAATGAATCAAAAGATAGAAGAGAACTTTTTGAGACAGCAGCACAGCAGACAATGCTCAAACTGCTTTGCATCAATCCAAAGAAAGTACTGGAATATAAAGAAGGCATGTACGTATGGCTGGAAAAGCCGCCTACTCAAAAAGGAATCAGCAAAGCACTCGCACCATTGTATGAGGGGCCATACATGATCACGCAAGTGAGACCGAATCACACTCTGGTCATCAAAAAGCCGGGAAGCCAATCAAGCCAAACGGTAAACAGACATAGAGTGAAACCGTACTTCAGCAGAGATTACAAGGAAAATGAAGAGATTTTCAATACACATGTGAGGAAAGAAGAACAGAACGACCAACCTGAGAAAAAAGAAGGACAAGAAAGAGACACAGAGAAGAAGATGAGATCGCCTGCAGACGGAGACAATAAAGAACAGGAGGATGGGGAAATGGAAACGGAAACTCGACCGCTTCCGGAAAAGGGATTCGATTTCTTTCCCGACAGGAAGCCGTTGAGGGAAGAAGAGACCATTCTCTTTTACTATCACTCAGCAAGAGAGTTGCAGGTAAAAGAACGAATCAAGGTGAGAATAGAAAACATCAGGACAGTCAAAGGAGAACAGCACTTCACATTGCATTTCTTGGAAGGAGCACTTGTAAGGAAAGCTCGAGACAGAAAGGGAGACTGGAAAGTAGAAAGAAGAGAACTTGTTGGAAATAAACAAGACACACTCACAAACCATGACTCTGCGAGAATCGTTCTCGAAGCCATCTACTGGCAAGTAATCGAACAGCAAAGCTCGGCTTCCACACAAAGTGAAAGCGTGTTGCCGTTCAAGCATTCTCTCGAGACTAAAAAGAAAAAAACGAGACAGAAGAAGCAAATGGTTGAAAAAGAAGACAAAGACCCGAACAGGAGTGCGATGTCAGACTACAATGTGAAAGAAGTCGTAGGAAAAAGAGAAAAAGATGGGAAAGTTCAATACTCACTCGTCTATGAGCTCAGGGGTACCCGGACGAGTCGTGGTGGACCGATGGAGAAGACTGCGACTGTCCTGCACTCATTTGAGAATTTGAGAAGGGACCAAAAGTTAAAAGAGGGATGGAAATCATGAAAGCAAAATGAAGGAAGCCGGACCGAGAACAATTTATGATCATATGAATGATGAAGGAAATGAATGTCTGCATGATCCATATATGAATGAAGTGAATGTTTACATGAATCCATGATGGATGGAGTAATACCTCAAGTCGAAATGGAACGGACCCAAAGCATGCTGCCGCTAACGATAGGATCGATTGAGTGACTAATGAAATTAATCAATAAAGAAAGACCGAACACAGAGCTCCGCCAAATGCCTCTCTGCCATAACTCCTTGCCAGACCTCAAAAAAAAAAATTGATCGATTGAATCAAAATGAAGCAAATCCAAAAACTCAAAAAGCAGTTAAACTACATAAATATCAAGTCATCTCAAAAGAGAAATTAGGCGTAGAAAACCTCAAACCGACAACGATCCATCATTCAAATCAACTATTCATCCATCCATCCATCCATCCATCCACCCATCTATCCATCCATCCATCTATCCATCCATCCATCCATCCATCCGATCACCCATTCATCCACGCATGCACCTATACACACGAACCCTCCCTGGAGCAGCACCGCGTACCGATCGGTGACTGATGAATAAAGGCAGATAACACTGACCTGCCAGGCGCACACATAACTCACAGCCTCCGATCCTGACGCCTTCACGGCGAGAAGTCGCTTACTTACTTACTTAATTGTGGTTAAGCCTAGAGTGTCTGAAACCAGAGACAAATGGCAACCCATGCATGCAGTTGTAAATAAAAGGAGCAAACCGCCACAGCTTAGCCTGCTTCTGTATGAATATGAACAACCACGACCCTCCGCAGCCTAGGCTAAAGCTAAAAGCTGAACAACCATACAAGACGCGCGTGCACTCATTTCAGACAAGCTTTGATCAGTGCACTTGACGCGCGTGTACTCATTTCAGACAAGCTTCGATCAGTGCACTTGCCTTCTTTGGCTCCCGGTCCACAATGAATGAAACGAGCTCTCTTACATATGTCTCTTCTTCCCCGATACCTCTTCCCCCAGCTGCAGCAGTCCATCTTGCTCTATAGACCCTTTCACCGATTCCTGTTCTCTCTTTCACTCTCCCTGCCAGCGAATGAAGTTTGGATCTAAGCTGCTCTGTTCGCACGCACGCAGCACGCAGACAATCGATGCACCGCATCGTCGATCACCTTTTTACCTTCGACTGCAGGACAGTGAATATAGTGTTCTTTGCAGGATCCACCGTGTCTCTTTCCCCCACCAGCATATACTTAAAGGAGAGAAGTGAAAAGAGAACCACCAGACAAGAGAGAGCGAGGCAGAGTACGCAATTGAACTGTGTAACCCCACCCCCTTCTAACCCTCCCCCCTAAAAGCAACATGGCCAGACGCTGGTGCGATCGGTTTTCTATCTGAAAATTACTCAGTCGGGAGTTGCATGGATAGATACCACATGAACGGGTGAGCCTATGCTTGCCGATGGGTCTTGAAGTCAACCATTCCGACAACCATTCTGAGGCTTCCCTTTCCCTCTCTTTCTGCCTGAGTGTCCATTTATTCGTTCTATTTCTCCTTCTCTGGCTTTCTTTTCTCAAAAGATCTGGTGCGATTGTCTGAAGCATGCTACTGGCTGAATTGGCCCACACCGGGGTCAGCGATCTATGCCATGCATCCCAGACTGCCCGAGGAACCTCCCTTTCTGTTCTCTTTATGCTTTCTATGAAACCTCCCAACCGACAAGAAAGGATCTCTCTCATGGGACGCACCCCAACCGAAACCAAAGTTGGTACCTTGAAAGAGTTATAGGGCAAACGGAATGTCCAGCGCACAAATCGAAGCTGCAATGCATCAAGTGCAACGATATCTCTCTGACTTACCGGCAAGGCTTCCAGCGAGTACGTTGCCACCGGCTCCCAGAGCGCCTGCAGTAAACGAACTTTGCATCGGGGGGGCAAAGGACCTAAGGATGAACAAGTGCCCATCACTGCCCCCAAACAGCGTTCAGCACTTTCAAGTCGGTCCCTGACTGACTTTCGTGGGTCCCCTCCCTCAAACACACGACACCCAAGGTATTTATAGCTCTCTACACATTCAACTGTCTTCCTTTCAAAAGTCACTTCCCCTTCTATTTCCCTTCTTGAGCCTGAGAGTGCGAGAACTTTTGTTTTCTTTAAATTCACTTTCAACCCATGTTCCTGACAATAAAAGGCCAAATGGTCCAAATGCCACTGCAGGTCAGAAGAAGAATGAGCAAAAATAACAAAATCGTCTGCGTAACCTATGCTCTCAAGCAGTAAGTCCGCCAATCTTACCTCCTCAGGGATACGGGGTCGCTGCTCTCTTGTTTCACTTTCCTCCCTCCTCTCTCCGCATTCTCCCCCCCTCTGTCTTTCATCCGTATCTGATTCTCCATCCAAGCCGTTAACAGCTTCCCTCCCTTCAACACTCAGAGCAGAATGAATATTATTAATAAACAAAAGAAAAAGAAAAGGAGAAAGTGGATCTCCCTGTTTTACCCCTGCACTTTCGAGAAAGACCCAATCCGACCCATTCACCCTTCCTCACACATTTATATACATGGAATGAATCATGCACACGTCCTTCTTGCTGACTCCTTCCTCTCTAAGTCTGTCAATCATTTTCTTTCTGGGTACTTGGTCAAATGCCTTGCTGAAGTCAACAAACGCTGCAAGGAGGGGTCTGTGTTTCTTCTTTGCTGAAGCCATGAGAGCATGAAGAGCAGCTATCGCTTCCCTTGTACTGACCCCCTTCCTGAAACCCACTTGTCGTTCATCTATATTCGTTATCTCCCTTAACCGGCCATCCATCAACAACGCGAACAACTTTGCCAGAAGGCAGACGATGTGTATGGGCCTCCATTGGTCACAAGAGGGAGAGACGTAACCTTTTGGAACAGGAGCGATTCGAATGAAGTTCCACTTTTCTGGCCAGAAAGAAAAAAGGAAAAAAAGGTTGAAGAAAATGAAAAAAAGAAAACAAGATAGACGAGAAGAGGAAAAACATAAATGTACCTGTGCAGGGGAGATTCCTTCGAGGCCGGCTGCCTTCTTTAGGTCGATTGCCTTCAGTATCTTCTCATATTTATCGAAAGAGAAGAAAGGTGCCGGGGGGGAAGCTGGTGTTTCATCCTTCTTTTGAGGCTCCAGTCCGTCCCCACTGAACACATCGGCCCAAAAATTTGAAAACGAAAAGGCGGATGGCTTTTCTCCCTCACTCCTACTCTCTGCCTTTTTTTTCTCCCTCCTCCATTTCTATAGGGCTGCTGGGTCCTTAGCAGCTTCTTTCGTGAGTCTTTCTGCCTGAAGAATGGCATACTTTCTCTTTTTTCTTGCTATCAACTTCCCTCTCTCTCTATTTAACCTGTTCATCTTTCTCTTTGCTGTGATGCACCGCTCGTCTTCATCCCCCCAGAGTTCCCTTTCTTCCTTCCATTCCCTTTCTGCGGATCTAACTCTCTTCTGAATCTCCCTGCATTCTTGATCTCTCCAAGGTGCGACAGCCTTTTCCTTCTTTTCACTTTTCCTCCGATGAGTTGGCTTTCGTTTTCTCTCCTTGGGTTGTGCGAGTACATGCTCCCACTGTTGGATGAGTCTGGCTATTTGGCTTCTCAGTGGCACAGAGATAGAACAAGTGGAAGACGGAAAGGCAGAAGGTGGTATCTGAGTATCGGGGTAGAAAGAAGGGACGGACACAAGGGGAGGGGGGAAGAGGGGAGGAGGAGGAGGCGAAGGTATGGATAGAATAGGCTTGCCTTCTTTTTTCGATTCCTGAATCCCGGTGTCCCATAATCCAGGCCAAAGCTTCCCTGCTAAATCTTTTACCGAAGTTGCCAGAGGCATCATCTCATCATTGGTGACCGGCGTTTGCCTTCCTGGCTTCGTGAAAGAAGGGGATGGGACAAACGAAGGGTAAGGCGGCGAGTTATCATTCGGTTTTAGCGGAGATGAGAGGTTGAGAGATAGAGAAACGGCCGCATGTTTGGGGGCTGCGTCAGGCTGTAGCTCAACCCTAAAAGAATTCCATAAACCAAGAAGAGGAGGATCAACCAAAAATAAATCAATGACCGTAGCTGGGGCACCCCCTTCATAATAAGTGCAAGCCCCTGTGAAGTCGACTTCAATCCCTTTCTTTTCATCTTTCCAAGACAGGCCATTCAAGAGAAGGAGGTTTGCTTTCTCACAAAAGTAAATGGCAGCTCTTCCTGGTTCGTTTACGATTGAACGACAGTCAGAGCGGCGAGACAGTCCCTCGATTGCTTCTTCCCCCTTGCCCCCCAAGATCTCTTATAAGTCACCCGCCCCCCCGATCTGTTCCCTTTCCCATGAAATTCCTTTAGGGACCTCCTTTCCTATGTGGCAATTGAAGTCTCCTGCCATAATGTGAAGGTCGCATAGCGGAACATCACAGACTATGTTGAGAAGCATCTCTCTCTCTACCTCTTTCGGTTCATTGTTTTTTAGTCTCTTCTCTACCCCCGATTGGAGGAGATAGACACCAAAAATGTGCAGAGATGCATTCGCCTCTCCCCCTTCCTGGGCCGGCAAGCAGCTCCTAAGTATCAGTTTGACCATACTGGGCCCCACCAACTCCCAAAAAGGCTTCAAACTAGCGACCAAGCATGATCGGACAAGGATACATACCCCCCCTGTTTTTACTTCCCTGTCCTTTGCTCTTTTGTGTACCCCCAGCTTTCTTCTGTACCATTCTTGATGACTGAAGTTTTTTCCTGTATGGGTGGGTGTGTTGATTGAAGTAGTTGTGTACTTCGTTTCAGTCAGGATTGCAACATTGATCCCTTCCAACCACCGGTCAAGCGATTCATTCCCGAGACGAGAATCAAGACCCCCGACATTCAGCGTGGCAATGGACAGCCTTCTTCCATTCACTGTCACGTTTCGCATACCGGTTGTAGAGGAAGAAGATGAAGAAGAAGAAGAGAAAGAAGAAGAGGGAAAAGGTTCATTCTTGGAGAAAATAGAAGGAGGAGACGGTTTGAGAACCCAGTCTGGAAGTGACGTGAAAGCAAAGGGGCGGAAAGAGGAAGATGAAGAGGAGGAGGAAGAGGAGGAGGAGGAGGAAGAAGAAAAAGAAGAAGAAGAAGAAAAAGAAGAGGAAGAAGAAGAAGAAGAAGAGGAGGAGGAAGAGGAGGAGGGAAAAGAAGACTGACATGATAAAGGGGTAGGGTGAGGTGCCTTTTTAAGGCCAGTGATCGGCTTTCGTCTTCTGCCAGCCCAGAAAGCGGCTCTCATCGATTGAGGCATAAGTGAGGCCGAGACCCGTGCAATCCTTTCCCATTCTTCCCGTCTGATTTCGTATTCTCTCTTTCTTCCATTTCCTCCCCTGACAGACACAATTTCCACAATGCGAGTCATGAGGGGGGGAGCCTCGCTTTCCGCCTCGTCAGTGGCACTGCTCTCCTCTTCTGTCTTCTCTTCTTTACAAAAGAAACCCCCACACCCCCCCACTCCCAGTACTCCCCCACATACATCACAGATGGGAAGACGAAAGACAGAGATAGAGGAAACATGACCATACATATATGCATCTTCCTCTTCACTTTCTGTCTGTCTGGCTGTCTGTTTAGGTGGCTTCCTATTGCTTTCCTCTCTTTCTATTTCTGCTTGCTGTATGTTTGTCTGTCTATCTACCTGCCTTGGAGGTCTGCCTCTTCGTCTCCTCCTTCTTGGGTCTATAGGCTGCCTGTTAGTCTGTCTGCCTGCCTGTCCTAAGAGTCTTTTTCCACGTCTGTTTCTTTCTAGTTCCACTGGCTGTCTGTCGGTCTGTCTATCCGCCTGTCTTAGAGGTTTTCCTCTTTGTCTGTTTCTCTCTGGTTCTTCTGGCTGTCTGTCTATCTGCCTATTTGTAGGAGAGGGAGAAGAGAAGGGTGAAGGAGAAGAAGAAGAAGAAGAAGAAGAAGAAGAAGAAGAAAAAGAAGAAGAAGAAAAAGATGAAGAGAGACGATTCCATGGATTTCTGCATCCCCCACACTGGCTAGGTATGCATTCGATGCAAGCCCTTTGAGCAGCTACACAGGGGCAACCCCTACTGCACCCTGTTCTCCCTGGTCTGGCTAAACAAAGACACCTACATGTCATGTTGCCATCCCCCCCCCCCCCCC
>JAHBMJ010000210.1:0-14403 GCA_018398765.1 Chromera velia | reverse complement strand
CCCCCCCCCCTCGGACCTCGAGGGGGGAGACCGACGGGTGTCTCGCGAAACCCCAGAAACCCTTCGCCCGCTGCCTGAAAGGTTCTGTAGAGCATCCGACCCCTCATGCGCACCGCATCCTCCTCCTCCAGAATTTTCCTTCCCATCCTCTCGCCCCCCTGCCCCGGCGACCTGGTCTCTCGACCCGACATCATTCTTTTTCTGTTCTTACCCCCATCTGTCCTGGGGGTGGAGGGTCCTCCCTCGTCTGGAGAAACAAGAGCCTCGAGGGGCATAGCAGCAGCAGCTATATCAGTTGTACGAGGGGGGGATAACGAAATTCCCTTGGGTGCGTGCTGTGCAGGCGATCCGGGCGGAGCTGCTTGTGGCTGGGCATGCTGCTGCGGCAGACCAGATGGAATGACTGGGGCCTGCGAAGGCTGAACTCCGGAGACGGGACGAGAAGACAGCACGTGTGAGGCATTCTGGGCAATAGGGGAGACGGAGTTCTGGTGGGGTAACAGTGGATACTGCTGTGTGGTGTTGTGGTGTTGTTGTGTTGCAAAGTTGAGAGCGGGCAGAGGGAAGTTCTCTCTCATTCGCGCGATACCGCAGTACATCCGCGATGCATGCAGCACGTTTGTGATCAGATCGTCTCTGCTCAGAATTCCCTGGGCGTGGGCCTGCATGTCAGCGTTCTGGCTGCGCACGCCCGACTCGAACGCCCACTCGAAGTCATTTCTGCGGGCCTGAGGTCGTGTTTTCCTCAGACGAATCCTACAGTCGACCTCTTGGAATTTCACTGTGCGTGATGGACCAAACACGGTGTCAAAATCTTTCGCAGACCGCTCGTCCGAGAAGGTGATAATGGTCAGAGGGGGGAGTTCCCGCCCCCCTCTCCAGACTCTGGGCTTGACCTCTGCTTTTTTAATGGTGGCCACACTGGCAGCCACATTAAGTTCACCATTCTGAGACTGAGTCTCCCTTCCCCCAACTGTTTCCATGAAATCGGTAAGGGCATGAACATAATTTCATAGCATCGGCTCTGTTCTTTCCATTTCCTCCTCCCCCAGCTCAGCCTGCTTCTCCCTGGCCAGGGCCTTCAAGTCAAGCCCAACAATTTCCCTGATGTGAAGGTCGGCTTTTTCTTGTGAAGCCACGAATTGTTCCAGCCCTCTTGACTGGAGCTTGGCGGCTTCGGCAAACATCGCAAGCTAAGCATCATGCTGCTGGATGCTGCGACAAGCTATCTCATGGTGGGCACTGATATAAGTTTTCAGGCTGTCCGTGTTCTGCTGTACGGTCTGTAGGATCTGGCTAAGAGGCGGGATTCTCCCTCCGTGAGCATCACCAAGAGGGAACATTTTTGGTCAAAGGAGACGGGAAAGCGTTTCACACCAAACTCAGCTGTTCCGGCATCTTTTAATCTCGGCTCTTGACGGAAAAGACTGAAAAACACTCCTTCACAGCAAGTTTCGGACGGTTTCGGACGTTTATCTTTACTAGTGTCTATAAAAGGTCCCCCAGGGGGTGAGTTGGCCACTCACACCACCAGAATCTCCCAGGGAGAGGTAAGGTTGCCGCTCAATCGCTCGTACTGGGCCCCCGCTCCCCAGTACATCATCTCATCGACCTGCACACATACACACACACACACACACACACACACACATACACACACACACACACACACACACACACAAATACCGAACCAAGCCTCGCGCCCAGGCTTATAAAAAAAAAAATATTCATACAGACACAAGCAAATTCTCTAAACTCACAAGTGGTTGGCACTTCGGCGGTGCATTTACTCTTTGCATCTGAAAGGGTGTGAATAGTATGAGCACTCAGCAGAAGGCTGAGTGTGCCACGATCTAACGACCACACCCATACGTATTCACCCACTAACCAGTCTATGAGAACCTTCTTCACTCACCCGCATCTACTCACTCACCCAATTACCCCTCACTCTTCACTTACCCAATCAACCACCCACTCCTTTCAACGCAAAAGAAACAAAGACACAAAAAGACAAGAGACAGCAGGAGACGGATAGAGATGGCAGAGAATGGCGAGACTCGAGAAAGAAACGTCGACGAACAACTTGACAATGAACCTCGAGTTACACCACCTCGGAGAGCCCTGCAAATAGACAAGCATCAGAGAGAAACAGAAAGAGAAAGAAAGCGAGTAAATGAATGACCAGTGAGCCTAAGTTAGAGCATAGAAAGGGGCGATACACTCATGTACTCGAAAAAAGGCAACTGAAGGAGAAGAGAAAGAATGAGACAGATTAAACTCAGGAAGAGACGAGAATAGCGTGACAAGAACTGTGAAAAGAAAGAGAAAGGAGACGAGGACAACGTGACAGGAAATGCGAGAAGAGAGAGAAAGAAAGACCGTTCTGATCAATTTTTTTTGAAAGTGCCCACCTGAAGGAAAAAGAAGATGGTGACGAGGTAGGGAAGATGCACAGAGATCCATGCCGTAGATGTAGACATAGAGATCCTTGCCGTAGACGCACGCAGAGAAATCCTTGCCATAGACGTAAGCAGAGAGATCCTTGCCGTGGACGTGAGTGTAGGGATCCCTTCCGTAGAAGAAAGCACGGTGGATGATCAATGTGATGCCGAGAATGGATGGGGAAGAGAACGGAGGAGACGTGCTGGAACGGCGAGAGGACGATGGAGATATGGAGACACATGTTGCATACATACGATCGACTCGTAGTAGAAGGACTCAACGATAAAGATCGATGTATCAATGACATCATGGATCATGAAGGAGGACTCGAATGTCGGATCCAGTCCACAGAGATGTAAACCAGTAAGATGCAAATAGAAAGAGGGAGCAACACAAGGATGAGTCAGAGAAGAGACGAGTATGCAACCAGATAACAGCAGCTTAATCATCATAAAAGATACGGTAGGATTGGCATATCATGGACCGACCTCACTCTTTGACCTGACCTGGAGTGAAAGGGTGCACCGAGGTAGAAGAGACTCACTACAGAGTACAGCGACACTACTGGAGAATAGAAAAAGGCATGACCACACGTCAAACAACAGTAAAGCAGTGACTGACCGCGATAAACAAGAGTTACACCAGAATGGGAAGACTCAGAGTAGTATCTGCAAGACTTATGACAAGAGTTGACACCAGAGAGTAACTCAAAGATAAAGGAGGGGGGGGGGAGATACCGAGCAATCGGCACAAGCGATACTGAATCTCAAGCTGAGCTGTGAAAGATGTCAAGAGCTTGCTATAGGGGACGACAGCAAAACAAAAATTTGGCCGGAGATCGGCCGAGAAGCGACCGGCAAGCGGCCGAAAGAAACACGTTAAGGAGGCGAAAAATCGGAAAAGAAAGGCCTTTCCCCGTCCAAAAACCGATTCTTTTCGACCGAAATCGGTTGAAAGCCGAATAAGAGACATGCACAGACACGTATGTTCGGCCGACAGCCGGCCAAATCAATCGACCAAAAATTTCTCCACAAAGAAATTGCAAGCCCGACATCTCGATCGACCCTCTTCGAAACTTTTGGTAACTTTTTTCAAACTCCACTCTTCAATCACTGTGATCAAGTTGAACCAGCTGAAATCCAAATCCTCTTAAGCCTGATCATAACCACTTCCCTCTTTAAGAAACTCTTACATCTATGGAAACAAAAGCCAACATATTCGCAAACAACGGTCCCAGCACCTACCCTACCCCGTACCCTGACTATCCGAACCAGATGCCGATCCCACACTCCTTCTCCTCCCAAGCGAAAACACATATCCAAGCCGCTATGAACATAGATACCCAAGCTGAGGAAGGAGCCACAGCATGGAGAGAGAACCTCTCAGAGGTCACCACACTAACCACAACGATAAAAAGCGAGACCGAGAAAGAGGAGACTCACCAATACAACCCCTTCGCCCCGCAGTCTCCTCATCCAGTCTTCCAGCAACCTGACATCAATCCTGACGTGCTCCCGCATGTCATCAAGCAGGAAGATATCAAACAAGAGGAAGTGGCGGCCCAGAAAAAAGCAAACAGAGTAATCAAGGGAAGAGAGAGACTCGTGGAGAGCATCAAGGACAAAGTTCAGAGGAGGAAGAACCCCGCGTACAGATGCATCCGATACCCAGTGGACTCTCGAACCTGGGCGGTGACCAAGGTGAAGGTTACGATGGAGAAAATTAGGCGCGCCAGACAGTGAAGTTTTTTTTCTCCCTCGTGGTCGCGCGATCTCGAGTGCTTTGCGGGGCCGCGCGCGCTCATAATTAAGGTATTGCAATGATGCATGCATGCGTTGCGATGAGGTACGATGAAACATGCATCGCGATGTTGCTCTGAGTATTGCTCTGTGATGATGTGCTGCGATGCTCCAACGATGTGTGGATCGTTGATTGGATTAAATGTGCGGCTTCCCTCATAATTTAGCTCGATTAATCCGTTCGATGAGTCTGTGAAGTCCATGTGTCAGTGCGTGAATTATATATGGTGTGTGCATATGCATAACCAATGTGCAAGAGTGTCTATGAGTACGTTACGGTATTACTACATACATGCGGTGCTGAAAAAAAAAAAATGGTCATAAGAACACACGATCTGAAACAGTCCTTGAAGTACAAAAAAAAAAAAGAGAAGAAAAAAAAACACAACCTTAAGAATCGGTGAAGCATCAGGAATGTTAAAATTTTTTTTTTAACGACCGTACTGAACTGTATATAATATTAATTGCCTAGAAAGGAGCGAATGCTATATGATTACATCATGTATGAATCGAGCGTGGAATCTCAATCTTAGAAAGGGGCGAATGCTATGCGCTATCAAAGCGTGACTAGAAAAAAAATGAGAATTAAATAAATTGACTTAATCGAAAATAGTGCTAAGCAAAAGAGAATGGTGTGTGTCGCTTATGTTCATGACTTAGTGGTCAACATACAACATTAACAAACAGAAGATCATAGGTTCAATCCTCGCTACCTGCCTTTTTAAGGATCAACAAGAAAAGAGACGGGACGTTAACGTCCTGTACTATACAGATTTTGGCCTGTCGCATTTTGATTGAAATCATATGAAAGACTTCTGAAAGACTTTCTAGAAGACTACTGTGAAATCAGATTGATCGCTGAATCGCAAGAAAGCTCCATGCTCCTAACATCGATCGAGTCTGTCACTAGGGATCGACCTGAACCGCTCCAGCGACATCAAGCCCTGAAGACCCCTGAACCTCTGCAAGCACTCACTAGCGCTAACCCCTCTAAGTAGACCTTAACAATATGATTGGTACAATATCAGATTCCTCAGGCTGGTAGGCTAGCTCGTGGAGCCGGCTCATGCATAAGTAGTCTTGCTTATTTTTTTACCTGCTAGCGGCTCTGGCAATTAACAAATCGATAGAGAGCGAAAGCTCTAAGGCGGAACATACCAATCTGACGGTCCAATCAATCAATCAACAATTTTTTACCATGTATGGATGACATATTTTTTTAAAACTGATTAGGATTTGAATCTGAGTCGCTAGTTATAGGTGGAACACACCAATCAATTAATCAACAATTTTTTATCATGTATGGATCTAGGTATGGATGAAATATTTTTTTAAAACTGTTGAGGATTTGAATCTGAGTCGCTGGTTCAATCGATTTTATGTGTTTCGACGATCAAACAGCAATTCTAACAACATGTAATTCTATAAACTATAGTTATATATCTTTCTATCAATAGATACCAGACTTGACAAGTCCTAGTAGATCAAATCATCATCAACCCAAATGAATCAATTGATCCACTCTTTAACCGCTATACTAGCGGCTATAGTACAGCTGTAACATTTTTTTAAATTTTTTTTTCCCTTAAAAAAAAGATACACTTGGATGAAAGAACTAATGCACGGCCGATACGTATTTATCACGGTATGTCTGCCTGCTAAAGCATGTTCAAAACAAAGGAAAAATGCAATCACTTGAGACTTCTCGTACTCATGTTCAGCATAATCAGGCAATGCACTAAGTGACGCGCAGGTATCGCTGCCTCGCTCTCACCTCGCCGCACGTCAGTCTGTTGCCGTGAGAGCTGCTTGTGAGATCTGCGTCGGCAGCATCACACCACCCCGCCAATATATCTGACAGTCCCATTAGTGCGGGATCAGAAGATTGTGCATGCACACAACTAAAACAAAAGAAGGTCCATGATGCTTCGGCAGTCACTTAAGACTGCCTGGCTGACTGCTTCACAGTGGCATTCATGCACGACGGGTGTATAGCCGTTCGTACAAAAAGACGTCACACACACACACACACACACACACACACGCATACACACACACACACACACACACACACACACACAGAGAGAGAGAGAGAGAGAGAGAGAGGAATTGAGGCACAAGAACAGAGAGCGTCTCTGCTGTTTGTGTCGGTCTTTGCCTCTGCCCCAAGGCCTTCTGTGTTTGTCGCACTTCAGCCTCTCGTTTCTCTCCCTCCTTCCCTCGCTTCATCGGAACATCATTCATTTCGATCTTTAGACGGAGACCATTCGTCGGAATAAGAGCTTGTATGTCTCTTTCTTTTTCAAACGAGTCGAGTGTTTCTCATGCATGATTCGCGTCTTCACCTTCTTTT
This sequence comes from Chromera velia, assembly GCA_018398765.1. Taxonomy (NCBI): domain Eukaryota; family Chromeraceae; genus Chromera; species Chromera velia. The sequence continues at coordinate 7,809 of JAHBMJ010000210.1, read as the reverse complement.
TTCTGCAGACAGAGAGCGTCGTCCGTCTGCCCACGAAGTTCAAACAACTCACAAGTTCCGCAAATGCATCTGTGTCTGGCTTCTCTTCATCGCTTCTTTGAACGAAAGAAGGGAAGAAAGAACACGCACACACACACACACACACACACACACAAGAAGGAACCCTTACTTCTGTCTCTGTCTCTTCCACAAAAACAACGTAACCTTACTCTGTTGGTATTTAACGACGCAGGCAGAGCATGTTAAGCAGACACACAAATCCCCAAAGAAATGAAGGCGATGCGCTCATTCATCTTTTCTGTTTGCCTTTTTGTTCTTGTCTCTTTGGAACAAGAACCCGAAAGAAACAACAGGAAGGAAGAGCAGAGACGAGACGAGACGACAAAAAAACAAAAGTTCATCGACACTGGAAATGCATTCCACAAAACGAACCGATGCATGCATACAACTCTCAGGAGAGGGCAATTATCGTATACGAGCCCTTCACAACTTTAAAAAAAGACTCTTTCCCCACGCAGACTCCCTCAAAGAAGACACTGACAGACAGACGCGAGAAAGGATAGTCCCATGACTGCATTCACCCACACAGACCCTCTCTGTCTCTGTCTCTGTCTGTGCATCTGACTCAGATGGTCCTTAGCATCCCGCCCTCAGGGAGGAGTGAAGGTCCATCAATGCCGCACTCCAGAAAGAAACCACTCCCCCCCGGTGTGCGCGTCACCGCCAACTGTCGCGTTGCGCCCCTGGGGGATGTTCAGAGGGTGGCGGTAGGGGCCCTTCTGTGCGGATGGCAGGCACAAGCAACACAATTAGAGAGTTACTCTGTGGAGGAACAGAAAAGAGAAAGAAAGGGAAACGTCGTCAGACACCCACCCGTCTCTCGCGACCGTCCATCTCCTCAGCTCTTCCGGCGAAGGAAGGACACATGCATGCAACTGCTGGATCGTGTACGTTTGCATCTGTCATTGTGTCTATCTCAAAATCTGGATCGATGTATTCACGGATGCTGTCCATGCCCACACACATACAATCTCTCACACAATCACACTCCCCTTCCCACTCTTGCACGCACACACACACACACACGCACACACACGCACGCATGCACACACACCGCAGACGCACACGAACACCGCAGACAGTTCAGCCTATCAGAGACCGCCTGGCTGACTTCCAGACACTCTCCCATGTAGGCGAAAACCTGGAAGTAATCAACAACGCCGAAAGAAGACCAAGTGCAACTTTTGGACATGATTGCTGTGAGTCACAACAAGGAAGACTTTTCGATTTTTATCCTGCGATTCTTCTTCTGACCTCAGCGTTCTCCGTTGATCGCAAGAACTTGAAAGCCACTGCCCTGAACGTGGAATGAGCTTGCGTCTTTGCCCCCTCCCCCTTCCGCACCTACACAGGCGTACAGAACCCTCCCGTCTTCCCGCATCTGAGGGGGAACATCTCGAAGCTCCAAATCTCCGCACGGAGACGACAGCGGGACGGCAGCCCACAGATCATCGCACCGAGATTCCCTCGCATTGACGCACGCACACGCGACGCACGACGCGACTACCTGACCGTGCAGGGCCGACTGCGGCCTCACATTCACGAAAGCCCGGACGGAGTGAAGGACAGACTGCCTGAGCCGGTTGAGAGAGAACTGCTTTTCGTTCAAGTTACCCGACACGAAACTGTTTGTAATACGGACCTGCAGACAGTCAGGCTATATGTTTCTTCTTCTCCCTTCTTTTCTTCATGTACACAACAGACGAAAAGAAAGAAAGCAACAAAGACAAAGGGGGCAGGGGACCTGCAGCCAGCCAGCCAGGCAGACAGCCAGACAGACAGACAGACAGACAGACAGACAGGCAGGCACAAACTCTATGTTTCTTTTTTCTACACAAACAGAACGACAGACACAAGATTTCACGTCAGGGAGTACGGGGCAGAGATCAAAAGAGAGCGAGCGTGCATCAAAGAAAGCATACACTACATAGCAGCAGAATGGGCTGGCAGTCCTTTTGAGGGTTTTATTGAAGAGGAAGGATCAAAGGCGGCAGAGAGAGAGAGATGCGAGGGGATCGAAACAAGCTGACCCCAAAAGCTCTGCGTATCGCCCCCTGTTCCTTCTCCAACGACAACTTCGACGACTGAAGGGGACGGCCGACCTCCATGGAGTCCTGTTCTTCTGAGTCAGTGCTGTTATAGTGCAGAAACATGGGCATCAAGGGGTGTGAAGCAGAAGGAGACAAAGAAAATTCCAAACTTAATTCAGTTTCCCTCTGTCCCCTTGCAGATCCTCTCAGGTGGGTGGAGGCCTTTGTGGTCCCCCCAGAAGAAAATGACGGGGGCGAGAAACCTGACGTTTTATCGTCTTTCTTGTCAGAGGAGACGGTAGACAGGACGACAGCAACCTGTTCACCTGCAGGAAGACCATTGAGCCATTGAAGGAATAATGGAGAATGAAAAGAAACAGGAACCATTCAACGATCTTCCAAAACGTCTGAGCGGGGCTCTTACCAAGATCAAAGAAGGAAGCAGAGAACCAGAGGAGGGAGGGAATAAACCGTGTGTCATCGTTCAGTATGCATCCGACACCGTGTGCAGCTTTGTGGAGCCATGCTCTCTCTCTCTCTCTCTCTCTCTCTCTGTGTGTGTGTGTGTGTGTGTGTGTGTGTGTGTGTGGGTGGGTGGGTGTGTGTGTGGTGTGTGTGTGTGTGTGTGTGTGTGTGTGTGTATGTGTGTGTATGTGTGTGTATGTGTGTGTATGTGTGTGTATGTGTGTGTATGTGTGTGTGTGTGTCAGACACACACACACACACACACACACACACACACACACACACACACACACAGAGAGAGAGAGAGAGAGAGAGAGAGAGAGAGTTTGTATGTATGTATGTACGTATGTATGTGTGTATTCATATATGTATGTATGTATGTATGTATGTCCCTATTTCCTTCCTCTTTTCCCTCCCTTGGTTTGTGTATGTGTGTCGGGGGGTGGGTCTGCCGTTTTGGTCAAACTGAATCTGCACACACAAGTCGAAATGATAGTCAAACACTGTTCATGGTATGAAACTCCATAATTTCAGTTGCACTGCCTCTGGCTTCCTGCCCGTCCGTCTACCATATATATTTTGAGACTGCATGCGCGACGAAGAATGAGCTGACCGTCGATAGTTTCCATTTTCTCCCAGCCGGATAGGGCGTCCTTGTTGTAGGAAGTGGAGAAGGAATGAAGTGCATTGATGGTCGAGTTGTCGGTACTCGGCGCTGGGTGGTCCTTTTTTCGGCTGTGCAGTGCATTGACTGCAAGATCAGGGTTCATGTCTCTGTCGACATACTGAAGCTGGCGCTCCGATCTTGCCGCGCCTTTTCTGACGGGAGTGCTGTATATTCCGTGCTGGGTTATTGTGAGAAGAAATAGGCGCACATACCATGGGGCGGGCATCCCTTGGAGGGTGTAAACTCTTCCACCTGATGAAGGGAGACGGGCGGAACAAACGGAGGCGGCTGGCTCGAGAAAAAATGAGAATTTTGCTTCTACGGGCCAAGACAATTTCGGACGGCCTGTGCATGCAGAACTCAAACAGGACGTCTGATTACACGCTTCCGAAGCTTCAAGGGAGGGCTCCATTGCACCAGGAGAGTCTGAGGAGACAGAGGGAAGGACATGCGGAAGGTCTTTCAGCGCTGTACCGACGGTACATATGCATGTGGCACGTGACACACTCCCCATTGCAACCATATTGCAACCGGTGAGTTCCTTGCAATAAAAACACACACATCACTGAGGCGGATGCTAATATTATATATAATTTTATATCGATATATTAATATAATTAAACTTGAGGGTATATATAATATATATAATTAAGATTAATTCTTAGGGCCCCTCAATGGCCTCTTTGCTTGCTGAACTATGCCGAACTGCCCTCCATGTACTCTTTCGGATGCCGACAGGCCATGTCAAGCCCTAGCTAGCTCTATATAGAGCTACCATCATTGACCGGCTCTCCATGAATCAGACAGGCAGTTCAACCACTAGCTCACACAACGGCCACTTTGTGAAGAACTCTTGGTCCATCTGAGCTTAGTACACGATCGACCGTCCTTCTGGTCGGTCTCAATCTGGTAAAGAGAGGTTTTGGGTGCCGATAATATACCAGAGTGGTGCCCTTGATCTGTTGCCCTCAAGAGTAAATTAGATACATACCCATACACAGTTTGTTCTTCAAGATGAGTGAGAGGAGCCTGCGGGGGGCCGAGACAGCAGGTGGGGATGTACCCATGTGGATTTATCTCGGCCCGATCATTGTGGTCGTCTGTGCTGCTCTTCTGTTCTTCCTCTTGCGTTATTTCTTCCTTCGGCGCTGGCCACTAAGTTCGAGACAGCAAACGCAGTCCCGAGAATTGGAAAAGCCCTCCGGATCCTCTCCGAATGCCTGGGGGGATTGTGGTCCATCTCTCCCCAACTCTGCGCTGTCTCCTCGTCCCTCGACTCTGGCAGAATCCTCGTGGAAACCCACCGGGCATGCTCAGTCTCATATCACACAGGGATCTCTCAGCCACGGCCCAACTGATCTATCCCTTATGCGCCCGTCGGACTTTGAGGCACACGGGATTGCAGCTGCCGATAGCGCACCAGAGTCGCCATGGATGCATTCGGCCGAGGTGCAGCCCTGTTCCTCTGATGCAGAGAGAGGGGGGATAACGAAGTCGAGACAGGAGACTGGAGAGGAATGTGGCACGCCTGTTTTGATTCAGCGTCTCCCTCCCTCCCTGCAGCAATACAGAGAGTCTGAGAGGTCAGAAGGTCAGATCATAGAGATGCGGAAATGGAGTGAAGGAAACACGGCAGAAGAAGCTGAAGCTCCGCCTTCTCACTCACAAAGTCAGCGCTCCCGCGCATGCGCATCTGAGTCTGCAGTCCCGCGCTTGGCACTCCACGCTCCCCCCCATTCCCCCCTTTACTCAACCGCTACACATATTCCAGTACGAACAGCAACAGGTGCAAGTCTTCTTTCCATTCCGAGGCGACCTGTTAGCTATGTTCACTCTAGGAACGACGACACCCCCCGTTACGACCCCCCTCCTAGATTTCTACTCGAGTCCGTTTCCGGGTCCCCAGTACTCTCCCCCCTTCTCCCGCCCAAGCCTAGGTCGATTTTGAAACAGAGCACCCCCGCGTCTCTCGGTGTGCCTTCGGAGAGGATAGGCACCTGCACGGCGTCTCTCGCGTCTCCGCGTTGTTCTTGTTCTGCGGTCTCGCAGGGGGGTAGAGGACGAGAGAGGGAGAGGGAGATAATGAAGGTGACTCCCCTGAAACTGCCTGCAGTCAGAGCAACAGCACCATCCAGAGGGGGGGAAATCCCCATGGACGCGCATGACTGGGCACTGTGCTCATCTGCCTCACGTTCTTCTGCCTGTGTTGTCCCTGACCGCTCGCAGGGTCCAAGCGCTGCGTCCGCACAGCCTCCCGCGGAGGCTTCGGAGGAAGTGGAAGGCGGCCGTTTGCCGTCGACGGGGGATGGGGACATGGACACGGCGGCTCTCCCTTCATTGCGCGCAGAGACGGATGAGAAAGGAGAGGTTGAGAGTGAGGGAAAGAAAGAGTTCAAAGACCCGCAAATTGACGAGGATCTTGAGAGGTCTCAGACAGAGAAAGAGATCGAAAAAGACGAGGGGGGAAAGAAACAAGTGGACTGCGTGACGGGGGAGGGAGAGAATCTGACAACGCAGTTTGACAAAACATGTCCAGATGAGCGACGAGAGGGAGAGGCCACAAGAGGTGGGTTTGAAGCTTTATTTCCCCTTCTAAATGCCTGCTGATAGTCAATGTTAACGTGTGATTACTGATTTCTCGACCTTCGTTTGGAATTCGATTTTCTCTTTTGTCCTTCCTCTTCTCCCGCCCCCCTACCTGCTTTACCCCCCATTCTCTTGTCTCCTTTTTACGGTACAAGGTAGCTGAGCGGGATCACAGCTCTTCAACAAGTTTTCCCTTCATTGACTTCATTCCCTTGCTTGACTCGGACGGACTTGGTGCAGGATTGGAAGGGCAAAATAGGCCTCCCGACTCTCCGGGGGCTTCCCCGAGGAGCTTTGCTGAAGGGGCGGCCGGTGTATCTGTAGGGGGGGAGGTGTGCAGCGGGCCCTGTTGTGCGGGGGGTATGGCCTTGGGGGGGGGTAACTTCAGTCTGCTTTCTGCGGGTGCGAGCGCAGCGGGGGAGCGTCGTCTGTCAGTGCACTGGTCTGTTTCTCTCGGGACGCCCTCTAGTGAAAGGAGGTCGTCTTCTTCTTCTCAGATCGTGGAGGTCGATGTGGAGTTTGGAGGGAGGGGCGAGGAGGCAGCACCCCGTCCTAGGAAAAGATTTGCTAGGTCCCCAGTAGCAGGGAGAAGGGATGGTGGGGGGTTTGGCCTAGGATTTCGTATCGATGATGGAGAGGAAGACGAAGAGGGCTCGGAGTCGTCTTTGGAAGCCTGGGGGTCGTCCCTTTCGTCCCCTCCTGTTGCTGCGGAAGGGGTCGGCGAGAGGGCGTCTGATGAAAATCAGGAACAAGAGAATGAGAAAAAGGAAACGGATGCGGTCGAACAAAGTAGAGCACCCAGTACGTTTGGTGAGACTGAAACCACCAGCCGACCCGCGGAGCTAACAAAACATACCGCCCCCTCGGTTGGTCTCACAGGCTCTACAAAGAATGTCATTTTGGCTGCCCCACCGGTTCCCCGTATGTCCTCATCTTCGCACCAGCCCGCCTACAATTCTGCTGCGGTCCTTCCCCCCCCTCCCCCCCGATGCATTGTCTCTTCGTCCTCCAACCGCCCACGCGACCGGTGTGCCGATCAGTCTGCCGAGGGAGGTCTGCGGTTTGGTTGCAAAGAAAGCAACACAGCGGACTTGATTGCGAAGTATTGGGAGGAGAGAAAGAAAGGCTTGGACGCCTATATGCCCACCCTTCGTGAAGAGAAAGAAGCGGAGCATGAGGGAGAAGGAGCAAGAGCCGGTGAGAGAGACACTGAAAGGCCTGAGTGATAAATGGGAAGGAATGGAAATAAAGAGAAAGAGACATCAAGTCAGACTGGGGAAGAAAGAGAGGGAAGAGGCTCCGAAGAGCGACGATCAGAGAAGCTCAATGTAGGAAGTTGCCGAGAGGCCCGAGACATGCTGTGTGAAGAGCAGAATGCCGCTTTTGACGCAACTTTTAACGTACACTGGCATGCAAAGTTCATTGCAAACAAAGGTTAACAAACTTCTTACTATCTAGACTCCTTAGTAATTTAAACTCTGGATATAGTTTGAATAGTACAATGAATACTGGCGGTTTGTATAAGTTTGTAAAAAACGTAGCTAGAAAGGTAATAGTAGAAGCTTAGTAAAAAGCACATTCATATTAGTTTTTTTACGTTTCCTTTTTTATATAACTAAATTAGTAAGGGATGACTCTGAAGAAAAACTTAGATTATAGTTAGATACCGTAGGGAAGCTTGGTTCCCCACCTCCTAAGCTAGTTCTAGCTTAGTTCAGAGACTTGACTCATCCTACTTACGGAAGAACTGACAGTGCGGTTGCTTTCTTACAGTCAACGTCTGATAGGACAAATGCATGCTTTTCTATTTAATTCTATTTGTCGTACGTTAATTACTCCCGTCTGCATATTATTTCTCTTCCAATACAGACTGCCATGGCGGCGCCTCCATGAGCCTGCGTACGTGTGCTGTGAGCCGTGTGGGTCCCAACGGCGGTAGGGCGCGCCAGTTCGGCTCAGCCCGGGGTTGGCCGGCCCCGTGCCTCGCCTCACAATACTACG
>JAHBMJ010000209.1:21593-53957 GCA_018398765.1 Chromera velia | reverse complement strand
CCTGCTCCCCCCATGGCCCCCACCGCTCCCAGCTACCGCGGGTGGCACCCAAACATCTGGGTTTGCATTTGTTCCAACCTTTAGCTCCGGCTCCTTATTTCACTTATATCGGCCACGGGCGGCGTGGGCCTGGACGGCTTTGTACCAGTGGCCGCGCGTCTGGCCTCCAAAACAGGTTCAAAACAGGTTCAACAGGTTCACTTTTTCAGATTTGAACCTTTTCTCAATAAACCTTTTCCCAGCCCTATTAGGATACTGGAATGCTCAAAGATGACTAGCATGAACTTTTGAGTTTTATGCCTCAATATCCATAGACCGTTCTAGAAGACAGAAGTCGCGGAATAATCAAAAAAGCTAGAAAATACTTTTTTAATTTTAATTTATCATTGTATTTTATTTTATGAAGTGTGTTTAAATGATATTCTAACATCAGACTACATATGATTTTTAAGTTTGAGAGTCATTTAGCTCGGTACCGAAAGATCCGATCCGAAATCTGATACCGACCCCCCCTCTGGTACCGAAAGTACCGAGACTTAACAACACTGTAAATTAAAAACAAAGTTTATAGTTTAAAAAACTAATGAAAACGGAAAGAAGCCAAGAAAGAAGCTGAATCGAACATTAATTCTATATTTAGAATTCTGTATCATTAATTTTGATAAAAGTTATGCGGGTTGTATACATACGTTGCTGTCAACTCGTTGACAGTTCAAATTGTACTAAGTTGTACTCTACGTTGTAATAGCCTTTGTGTATTTTGCTGCACATATGCCATACGGAGGTTATATACAAGCAGTCTGATGAATTTATGACTTTGTTCAACCATTTTTCCCCCCTGTATTGGGTATTAAGGGCACTGGGTAGAGCATCTCTCTGTGGCTTGGACTTTTCTTTTTGAGCTCGTTCCGCGCCGTTTTGTGATGCTAACCCTCTCATGATGCTAACCCTCTCAATCGCCAGATTCCCCCTTTCTTTCTTTTGAGGGGTAAGTGAGTGTCGGAAAATCAATCGATCTCATTCCGATTTCGTCTGGCTTTCTCCTCGCCCCTCTCTCCACATGCACACAAACAAATTGGGACGTACAAGCACCAACACACATGCGGAGCAGAAGAAACACCCTCTCCCGCTCTTCCAGCTCCATCCCTGTCCGAGCCTCCGGGTGACACTCTCTGGGTCGAGCAATCAGTCGACCCTTCACCTTCCCGGAGTTGCCTGCATGTCACCTTCCTAGCTGTGCTCGCCTGCCTGCCTGCCTATCTACCGTACTTCTGGAACTCCCACTCCGAGTTGTCTGCATGCACACGCACAAACAGGCATGAGGACATGCATGCAGTTATAACATACCAATAACAGATGGAGGGAGACAACCAGCAGAGAAGGAGTCTTGGGGAGAACAGAAATACCAGGGCGTGCACGGTGGAGAGAGGAGAAGAGAGAGTCCCGTGCAGCCCCGGCCCAGAAAGGACGTGAATCTCTTCTCTCAAACGAGCGGGTGAACGGCCAAGAAGCGACATTGCACGCAAGCTTCTTGAACCATCGCCAGAGGATAGGTGAAGTCTTTGAGTGTCTGCCTAACTATCAGAGAAACAAACAGACCGACCGACCGAGAGGGCACACTTGGCGCGTCTTCAACCATCTGGAGATGCAGTGGAAGTGGAACGCGTGGTTGCACACTCCCCAGGCGACCGTGCACTCATCAGTGGTCTGACTCCCTGCACACACACACGCACACACACACACACACACACACACACACACAAACACGGTTTCTCTCCAACCAACGAGAACGCTTCTTTACTTTCCCTTCCTCTTGCACTTTCTCTTCAATCCTAGTCCTTTTCTGTTCCGGAACGAAAGCATCACATCTCACCAGCAACCTGTCCGCCTGGCTATCCGTCCTCGGAGATCCTCTGCTTGTGCTTGTGAACGACTTTCACTGCCCGCACTTGAACTCTCCAATACCCCCCTGCAGTTCTGTGCCTCCACCCTCAGTTTGTTCCCACCACACAAAAACCATCCTCCTGAAGGAGCCTGCCTCTTCCTCCAACTTTCTCTCTCTCATCTTATCTATCCTCAACTGCCCCTCTCGAGTCGATTTCTTTTCCTTCCTTTCGTTCTGCACAGCGTTCATTTTCTATGCTCAGAGGCCCCTTTCAACTCCCTTCCTTTCCTTTCCTCTTTGCACACTGTCTACTTTCTACAAACCTAAAAGCTTCTTTCCATGGAAGCCCAAACTCGACCCCCCTTTCCTTCGCACGTCTTGGACGGTTGCAACCCTCCATCTGTAGCCTTTCTTTTGAGTCATAAAATTGGCCCATTTTGGTGGGGACTTCATTTCCCGTGTCCGACACTGCCTCCCTCCCTCCCTCCCTCCTTGCCAACCACTTGCTGTCTCCTACTCACCTTGGTTTGCCTGGCACTCGATGCCTGCACGGACAGACAAGGACAAACAGAAGCAGCAGGAGTCAGTTACACAGCGCATGTGCGGGAGGCAGAAACGAAGATCACAGCAATGGGGGTAGATATTAAGAGAGAAAGAAAGCCCATCCAACCGCCTCGACGGAGAGAGACTTACAGAGATCCATGATGTGGTTTCGGCAAATGGCGCAGTTGTCCACCACAATGTCTGCACAAACAAACAAACGCACAAAGGGTCATCAGTGCTGTGGAGGAAGACAACAAGGAAGCCATCGAAATGAAACTCCCAGGCGTCTGTAGGTAACACAGTGAACCAAATTGAACTCACCCCAAGCCCACAGAGCAACGGCATTCCACTTCTTGATCTCAAAGCGTTTCTGTTCCGATGCGGCTGGCTGGCCAGACCCAGCAGCAGCGGCGGCAGCCTCAGTAGCGGCCATTGCGTCGTGTCGGTTTCAACTGCACAAGGCCGAACCTAGGTTTATGGCAGTTTCTTGAGAGCTTGAGGCCGATTGTTGCTTGAGTGACAGAGCGTCCAGGAATTTCGTAAGGTTTTTGAAAAGGGCGTAAAGCACTCAAGGCAGCTCAGAGGTCAAAGGGCTTTGCTTCCGAACCAAGAATGACTACAGAGTGTCTTCAGAAGAAGCTCTCAAAGTCCCGAAGAGAACACATTAGAGAACACAAGGCCACAATCTGTGCATCTTTTTGTTGACGACCCAATTTGTGTGCTCGATCATGCATGCATGCAGCGCGGCGCCGCATGTGAGCTTTCCGGGGCCGCTATAGCTACGCAGGTCAGACACTCACTGAGTGTCGAGATGTGTCGAAGGATCAGAGGACGCGATGATCGGCGTGCCCAGCAATTTGACACTGTGTACGACTGGCAAACACTGCATCAATTCCAGGCTGTCTGACTCTGCAAATCAATCAGTCTCTGCAAAGCTTTGTTCTCATACTGAAGTCCAATCTGCAAGCAACAGACCCACTCCTCTCTTAATTCTCCTCATCATGTCGTCCCCCAACGACTCGAGCAAGAAGCTGGCCACGGTCAACTTCGATGAGCTGGAATCACCCACCATGCTCAGCATGAAAACCCGATCACCAGAGTGCGTCCCTCTGTCTTCAGAGCGATCTTCCGGGATATGTGCAAGACAGTTGACTGCATGTTCCCAACTGTGTTCATCGCGTATCTTCCTGTGTTGATAACGTTCGGAGGTGGTAGACACCGGCCGCCCACCGGCCCAGCCGCTTGCCTGTCTGTCTGCCTGAATGCCCTTCTTTCCCCCCGACTGCGTGACGGACTGCCTCACTGTCTTTCTGCATGGCTTTCTCCCTCCCCACACATGACTGCCTGCATGTCTCGGTAGCTGACTGACTCACGAGCTGATTGGTGATAAGGTGTCTGGACCGTCGCCTCTTCAGACTCGCCCCGCAGTTCCCTCCCCCCTTCCTCTGAATGTACTCTATATGCGCGTTCTTCCTCTTCACTGTTGCCTCCTCTCCATGCAGTTACTATAAGAAGGCGAGCTGCGCTCTCCACTTTCTCGATCAGGTCAACTGACTGCATGGGGAACGAAAGACGGTGCACAGGCAAATTTCGTTTTTCTTTCCGACCTCCCACTGATCTCTCTCATGAAATGGGCCTCTCTGACTCTACCAGCCCGCTACTGGCTTTTCATAGATACACGTTTTTTTTTCTTTTTCCCCACCAGACTGCCGACCGAATTGATGAACATTGCCGCTGCGCCTCTGCGCCCCCCCTTCCCTGCAGACCCTCAAGCTGACACGCAACCCCCACGAACTGGACAAGCTCGATGCCTCGGTCCCTTCTCCAGCAGGCACGGAGCTCTTGTACAATGGAGTTACCAAGGAGGGGGAGGTGGGTCGGGCCGTGTATGTATGCGCACCTCTGTACGCGTGACATTTGGATATGAGCTGCAGCCGCAAACGGACACATAGAGCGAGAGCAAAGCAAACAGGCAGGCAGGCAGGCAGGTAGATGGAACGCCGGTGGAGAGAAACAGAGATAGAGATGCTGTCAGACGCACAGATAGGGTGCAGGGGACGGAAGGGATTCTTTCTCGTGGTTTCGACAAAGGAGGGAGAGAGGGCATGCAACCAAACATAGAGTGGTTTCGTTTTGAACCGTAACGTATCTCTCTGTGCTGATAGGAGCGATCGAGATGACGAGAATTGACTTCTTCAGGCGACTCCGTGTGGGTTGTCGGTGAAGACCGATGAGATTGGCTTTTAATCCTGATCGATTCGCTTTCTCTCAGTTGGAGCGTATGGCTACTCTCCCTGCATGTCCACACGCCCTTGCTAGTCTGTCCACCTGGTAATTCTCTTGACGCATACACACATTTTTGTGTGTGTGCGTGCTCATGTACATGGCAACACCCTTTGCACCCAATCAACCGCTCTGCAGGGACGCGCAGCCTACCTGAAACATCAGAAGACGATCGGACCTCAAGAAAAGTAAGTGGGAGACTGAAACAGTGGGTGGGTAGGAGAGGGAGAGCCAGTATTTGTTTTCCTGAATGAAACTGCGCTAGATGGCGATTTTCTGCCATCTGCCTAGACTTCAAGAGTTTCTCTCCCTCCTCTATCCCCTCCCAGGATTGTGTCCCTCTTTCTATCTGGGTTTGATTCTCTGCTTTCGTGTCTTACCTTAATTTCCCTCCCCTCCCTCCCCTGCTGCCTGCCTGCGTGAATGCATGCAGGAACCTGAGTCCCGAGACTTCTGCACAGGATGTCGGCTGGAGAGTTCCCAACCTGACGTATGTGATGAGCCCCCACGCGAGGAAGCCCCTGATCAGAGAGACCTTCTACAGAAGCACCGGGGTCCTCAACCACAAGATCTGAATCTGATCTGGGGGGGGGAAGAGAGAAAGGAAAAGGAGGGAGTGGGAGATGGGGGAGGAAAACTTTTTTTTGGACACTTGAGGCATGGAAGGAAGGAAAGGAATTCATTCGTTCTGTACATGTATGTGTGTACTTACTTGCATGCATGCCCGTCTGTCTGGCACATGAAAACCTAAAGCAACCTGGCCGAATTGAATGAATTTGACGGGAGATGGAGGTCCATCTTGCATGCTCAAAAATTCCTGTTCCTGATAACAGACAGATGGCTCACTTCATTCCCTGAACTGCTTGGGGTGAGTGGTGAATGGCTTGGAGAAAAGAGGAGGAGCAGAGACAAGCCGAGAGACTCTGGGGCGGAGGCTTGCGTGCACGTGTTGGCCCTCGCCAGTTGGCTGTTTGAAGCCGGCAGACGATTTCGGCTTTCTTGATCAGCGTCGTGCCCCACCATGCGCACAGAGGATCGATAGAGGTGTTCCTCCTGACAGATGGACACGCAACGTCAGCCTGCAAATGAAATTTATAGTCCGTGAGTCTCGAGCTTCGATGGACTCCATTCAAAGCTCGAGCTGTGCTCATTATGCCGTACCTACTGCGTGCTCAATTGCATGCAATGCTGTTTGGTTGCTTTTCAGCAATTTTCAAATGAATGCAATTAAACTTGCACATACATTTTTTGTAAAACTCAGTTTATTCTCTTTTATTATCCCACATTAATATAATTTATGCAAAAGAAAATCGATCCGTAGTGGACTATACAAACTACTATAAAGCTCCACCCTATTATAGCACCAATCAATCAATCAATCAATCAATATACCCTATTAGTAAATTCTACTAAAAATTCTATCAAACTAAAGTTACCTAGAAAGTTACCAAGTTGTGACGGTTTTGCTAGCGGTTTTGGTATGTTTTAGCTAGGGTTTTATCGATCTGATGTGGAAAGAGCTTACAACATAGCTGATAGCTAGGCTGATAGAAAGAATTATACAGCTTTCTTTAAACTTGATAAAAGTGATGCGTATAGATTGCTAGATAGATTGATACTTTTTTGTTTCACTGCTTTAGTTTGCTTTTATTATTTTAATGAATCTAGAAATGAACTGTACTAACTCATTGAACTCTAATTCTAGATTAAATTTATGAATAGATCTCAGAAAAAATCCTTAAAAAAATCCCAACACATCGAATAAAAAAATTTAACGCATTTATTGCGTTTATGATTAAGTTTTGGAGCAGCTTGGATGCGCCCCCACATGGGTTTAAAGCCACTTCAATTAATGAATATAAGACGTTTTCAAAGATTTTTAAACCACTTTGACCAGCAGTTTGACGAGCAGTTTGATCAGTACAGAATACATACTACAATCTAATTCACCTATGAATAGAAATATGAGGTGAATCAGAATGCTAGGCATGATGAATCATCTGCACTGCACACCGCACTTCAACAGCGGCCCATGGACGGAAATGAATGGTGCATACTAAGTCGTTGTACGCTGTCAGTGTCACACCATCGATCAACAGCTTGTCTCTGATTCACCTCGCGAATTTCCTTAAAGCTGCCCTGAACGCACTGTCGTTCGAGATACTTCTGCAAGACTCTCGAGCTCGGCAGTAGTCATCGGCCTCCTGAGGGGCGCTGCGTGACAGTACCCCCTGGGTTTGTCAGAGAGGTAAAAGCGCCCCGACCCAATACGGGAGCTCCTGACCTTCATTCTCAGACTCTCTGTGTCCACATCCAGCTGGGAATTCCGAAGAATCATCGCCTGTAAATCTGCAAACAGACATGCACACAGACAGATAGATAGAGAGAGAGGGGGGTCAGGGGCCCGAGCAAGAGGGAGAATTTTCTCGAACACCAAATGAAAGTGTATTAAGGTTTTCCGTCAGTCTCTTACAGTGCCGCAACAGGCTGCCGGATCAGTCCCCGGTTTTGCAGCAAAACTTCGAGTAAAAACTTGAAGCGCGGCAGAACAGAAGAAGACTGTGGCCTCACTGCCTCGTTTCTTTCCTATCTATACAGCAACACGAAGAGAGTCTGCTGCACTATACTCATCACCAGAAATCAGCACATGCATCATTCAATCCATGCAAAAGAGAAGATCGAGACTGAGGCTGACCGAGATAATTCTTCTTTGAGCAGACCAGAGGCGGGGGTGCCCCAGGCATCATACATCCCCGGACCCCATCCGAAGAGTTCCCCTTGAAATTGATTCCCCCAAGAGGAAAATGTTTGTCCTCAACCTCTGCACAGTGACAGTCACTCAGTCAGTAAGTCATCAAGCTGTTCACTTCTTCACCTTCTGAATGGTTGGCTGCGGGTCAGCGTGCAAGCTGAAGAGGCAGATGGGGAAGAAGTCAGGTGAGTATTCAGTCAGAAAAACAGATGACCGGTCAATCAATTCCGGAGACACATGCATGCACGGCTTGCAAGACGCACGTGCGCATGTGAGCGTCCAGGCGGACTGACTGACTTACTTGACTTCACGTAGAGATTGTTCATTTTCCGAATCACATCCTGAGCGTCTGCTGGCGGTTTCTTTCCTTCCTTCACCTCCAACTCGGTGGCCAGGTCTCTCCGTCGAAGACGGGACTGCGTTTTAGTGGCGGAAGATACAGTGAGTGAGTGAGTGAGCGGGAGGCAAGACGCAAAGTGGAAAGAAGGGCAATCCCCAGCAGATCAAAGAAGGAGGGAAAAGAACACAGGGAGGTGAGACATCTTCAAAATGCCCTGCATGAATCGCGTACTGATCAGGATTAAAAGCCAATCTCATCAGTCTCCATCGACATGCCCATGCAGAGGCGTGTCTGAAGATTTGGATTCTCGTCATCTCAGTTCGTTCGGGCAGGTGCACAGCATTACCGCATGAAGCTGTACTGAATTGTGGTACGTCAGAAACTGGAAAGACGGACGTATGAGCATAGGGAGGCGGGGTGTGATGCATGTACGAACATGAAGAAAGGATATAAAAGTGCATGCAAGAACTGTAGCAGACACTACGTAGGTCTATATTCCCTTTTCCCCCCCAATTATCATTGCCTGACTTCTTCCCATGTTCAGATGATTCTCTTGGAGCTGTATGGTTTTGATTTTCTTCTGGGCGTACCTGCCTGAGTTCTCTCAGATCAGACGGCAGGACGGGGTCGCACATGGGCCTCTTCTCTGCCTCCATGATGGTCCGAAGAAGAGCCTCCTTCTCTGCCTGCACCTGGTGACCACGCCGAAGGTGGTCCAATCTGGCCGTCGACGTCATCAAGATAGATCGAGTAGATGACGTTCAGTCGAACAGCGGTTAACGAGTTCGTTCTACATGCGTGACTGGTAGTGACCGTCTACATGCACTTTGGAAGAAGGCAGGAGGAGACTGTCCCGTGCGTGTATATATATATACATTGGAGCCAGGGTCTGATGGCCCTATGTGGGAAAGACGTCTTGCGACAGAGAAAGGCAAGATTGAATTCAGAACAATGGCATCAAGCAGCTATAGGATGTCAGATTGACGTCCGACATGCATGCAGGAATCAGCACTGATTTAATTCAGCACTCGATCGATCTCATGCATGCAGTCTGGCCGGGGGCCGCGCGTACGTGGGCCGTGCGGGTTTGCATGGCCGCGGGCCAGGGGGGCGCGCCGCGGGCAAGCCTGCATGCATGGCACCGCGCGTTCACATGCATGCATCGCTCATCGTGCAGTTTGTCTGACCTGAAGGAAAGCCGGTGTTTGTGTCACAAATTGTGTGTTTTCAACTTCAACAGCGCCTTGAACGACATATACGTCAATTGAGGTACAGAACACTTCACTGTATAGGAACGAAGTCCTTTTGATCAGCTGACTCTGAGCCGCTTGCTTCTTCACCGTCTCAAGTCAACAACAGTTGTTTTCCAAAGAGTGCAAACTTATTCCAACGCTCACGATGAAGACCTTCGCTGTCCTCCTGGCTGCGACCTCAGCCAACGCAGCTCTTGTCAGTCACCGCTCAGGCAAAACTTACTGGACTCTAGGGGTCCAGATTCGGCTCTTGTAGGTACACGTTAATTTTTATGCTGATACACTAATTCCTGCCTGCAGGATAAGTTGCCCGACCTGACAAACTTTGCCGGCGACTTTGGGAAGTTCAATGTGAGCAAGTTCGATTTGGATTTCAACGGACTGAATCTCTTCGGTCAGTTCGTCTGGCCCGCCTCAATACATACCGCTGGGCTTGCTTCAATCCACACCATTCGTTTGTCGTACTGATATTAATATCTATATACATATTTGCAAATGCATGCGATTGTCGAATTGACGCACTATCTCTGCAGGTGGAAAGGAAGAACTGGTGAAGAAGGACAAAAAGGCCAAACTCCCACTGAAGAAGATCTGCCCCGACACCTCCAACTGCGATTTCGACCTCACTCGCGTCGTCAGGGCTGCCAACCCCTCCGGCCCTCCCTTCGGCCCCTCTAACAGCCGAGTGGTGTCTTATCTGACTCTCCATGACTGTGGGTATGGAGTCGAGGGCACCTACCTGGACGTGAACCCATTCGAGGTCGTTCCGACAGTCGGACAGTCTTCCGTTTCCGCAGCCACTCTCCTTGTCGCCCCCGAAGGAGACGCCGAAACCTCCCTTGCTGAGGCCATCCCCACCACCGTTCTCACCGACGAGGCCAATGACTCGGGTGCCCCGGGGAAGATTGACGTCTCCCTGTCCTCCTACTTCACCACATTCACCCCCGGCAGAGTGGTCCAGACAGCTCCTAACCGGCGTCGACTGAACCTCGTCATCGCGGCGGACCAGGAGGTGCGTATGCAATCCGACATACATGGGGCCTGCCTGCTGACGCATTCTTGTTTCTCAAATAAAACCGGGACAGTCTGATGGCAAAAATTGATGCATCAGTCGCAGAGGACTGCCTGGATGTAGACTCACTTTCGTTCCTGCAAGCGTCTCTGCACCCAACGGGGATCTTAGGGAGCCTCCGTGTTCGAACATTAGAATTCCTTTTGTATTGAACCCTTCGATCGCGTTGTGACTTGCAGACTCTGACTGACCTCAGTCTCTCGCTTGATTTCTCTGCCTAGCTGCAGGCTCTTGTCGGGTTTGTGGCTGACACAGGGATCCTCGAGGACTTCTCTGCGAAGTCGGAGCAGCTGTCGACTACTGGAAGGAGACTGGAGGGAGACGTGGAGGCAGCCAACATTAACGGGAACCCTCTTTTTGGCGACGGACAACTGAACTTCACCCTGGGAGGCTGCCCTGAGTCAGTGATTCTCTCTCTCTCTCTCCCACTCACTCACTCTCTCTCTCTCTCTCTCTCACACACACACACACACACACACACACATACAGATACACACACACACACACACACACACACACGCACGCACGCACGCACGCACGCACGCACGCACACACGCACGCACACACGCACGCACATACGCACACACGCACGCACACACGCACGCACACACGCACGCATACTCTTCATCTGGTCTTCCTCCCTGGCTACCTGCACAGCTGCCTGCCTGTCCGTTTGTGTGTCTGCAGGAAGGCCGAGATTGAGGTTGAGGGCTTCTGCCTCTTCACTCCCGACAAAGCCCTGCCCCTCATGGCGATTGACCAGGTCCCCTTCGACCCCGCGGAGGTCGTGCAGAACGTGACCACCATCGTCGTCTCCTCTTCAGACGCGAAGAAGGGACCCAAGGAGGAGAGCGTGCTGGTGACCATCGACTTCCCCAAGGAGGCTGCCGTCTCTTTCTGCGAGGATTACGCTGCAGCCCACGAGAATCCCATGAAGATCGGATTTGCCTGGGTGGTGAAGGGCTGCTGCGGTGCTGCTGGGTTTTGGGAGTTTGCCTTCAGGGTTGACGAGGGTGGGCAGGCTATCAACATCACCTTCTAGGTCCAGGAGCCATAAGAGAGCACTGTCTTGGGGGGAAGAGGCACAGACCGAGACTGAAAATGAAGAGGTTGCACATGGAGTCGAGTGGCTGAGTGAATGTGTCAGTCAATGCGGGAGTCACGGGGTTAGCGAAAGAATGGTTGAAGAACTAATTAAGCGAGTAAGTGACAGCATGTGTGCGTCTGCGTGTGCGAGTGTACAGGCGCCAGAAAGATGGTACGTGATGACGTGACCGAATGACTGACTGACTGACTGACTGACTGACTGAGTGAGTGAGTGAGTGACTGACTGACTGACTGACTGACTAGCTGGTTGATTGAAATGATGCATGCTGCCGACACGAGAAATGAGTGAAGAAGGAGAAGAAGAAGAAGAACAAGAGGTCAGTCAGTCTTTACTCCCCTGCAGGACCAAGGAAGGGCCCAAAGAGGTTCGAGGTGTCACTCACGTGCAGGCAGTACAGCAAATCGATCGACCGATCTGTTTGCATGTGCAGAGTGATCGAACCATGCAGGGCCGCAGCGGTCGGTAGAATGGACGGAAGAGGGATAGTGGCGAGAGAAGACCCACAGAGAAGGTGGAAGATACGCGCACACAGACACACACAGGGGGAGGGGGGGAAGGGGGGAAAGGCTTCACTTGACAAAATCACCATCGAAAAGACAGCGCAGACGTAGGCAGGCTTCCGACCAGCAAGGTTATTTGAACCCCCCACACTCTACATTGTGCAGAAGTCATGCAACGGATTTCACAAGAAAGGCTTTCATGAAACTGATCGACTTTTTATCATTGCGCGCGCTGCTCTCACTTTGGTTTTGCTTTTACTGTTTGTTCGAGTCCTGTGACTCTCTGTCCTTGTCTGTTTACGCAAGTCTATTAAACACTTTCGTTGCGCTTATTTCTTTTAAATGATTTGATGTATGACAAAAAAATGTGTATGTGAAAATGACCAACACATTTGAAAAGTTGATCTCGCGTCTCAACTGCGTCTGACGCTAGCTAGGTTTGACGCTGTTTCCAGCTATTTTAAAACAAAACATTTTTAGCCATTTACAATCACTCTATATACTCTAAAACCTCTTACATTGCAATTTGTAGCCAATGGCACACATAGGTATATTTCTTTTTTGTATGATAGATAGTATTATAGTATTAGATACAATTTTAAGTCACTAGACAAATCATGGCATCTGACGTTTTTTAAGAAAAAGGTATTCAGCTTCATTACTAGCCTCATTAAACCCTAGATAGTATTTCCACCACTATTTGCACTACTTTAAACAAATTAAAACAAAAGAAAGGTCGATCGCCTTTCGATCAATGATTTTTAAAAGTTAAGATCCTATGTAAAGTTTTGGCTAGGTTTTTACTGGGGTAACCTGTACGGTTTTTAGCTAGATTTTTAGTAAAGTGTCAATAATAACTTGCAAAGGTATCATCTGTTCTTGTTATACTCTAAATGTAGCTCTAAATGCATGCTTTGTGAAGAATGAGTTTGACAAGGTGGCACCGCCCTTGTAAGCTTTAAAGCTTGCTTCAGGGCAGCGGATACCTTAACTTCTAAGCCGCTGAGGTACAGTGTAACTCACAACTTGTCTGGGTTTAAACTTCAAAAGTCCTCCGGGTTGACCGAGAAAAGCCAGCCATACTTTGAAGGACCCCCTCCAAGCCTCGTGCACTGCCCAGTCTGTGGTCTGGCTTCAATGCCCCCGACTTCAGCCAGGCCCATATCGCTCGAGCTTGTATTCTTGCCACGCGCTGTCAGACGTGGCGTTTCGGAGAGCAGTCTGCGCGAGGTCTGAATCGATGTCCGTTCCGTCCAGGAGGAAATTCTTGATCAATTCTCTCTTTGTTCTCTGCTCCCACTGTTGTCTGTGCCACCAGAACGGCATGACTCCCCTGGCAGCAGCAGTCTTGTACGGCTCCTTCAGCAGTCCCTCCTGCGCTGCTTGTTTGTAGGGGCCTCTCAATATGCCCTTGTTCGCTTCTTCCAGCACATCCTCGGGTATGTTTTCCTTCAACAGAGTTTCTATGGGACTGTCTGGAATCGGCACTTCTCCCTTTGCCATCTCCAGAGAGGCATCTGGTTGCAGAATTTTGAACATCCTGTCAGCCTCCTCTGGACCCACCTGAACACAGACACAAACAGGCGTGTTCAATCATTCATGCATGTTTTAAAAAACAGGGAAAACGAGATTGCCTTTGTATAGAAGAAAGCTGAAAAGACAGGAAAGACCCAATTCTGGACAGAATCAAGTGTATACGCATAAACATATATGCATAGACATTAGAGGCAAATTCCCGTCGCCCCTCTTCAAAAATGCAAACCCAAACACATGTATACAGATAGGAGTATATGTATACGAACCCCCACCTGTTTGAGCAGGGCTGCGTACACCGACTGGTGGAACACGTTGTTGGCCCCTCCTGCAGTTGTGCTCATCGCATGACGTCCAAACTGGGTCGGGTTAAAGACGGCGTGGGACAAGGCTCCTGAGGGTCCGTTGAAAGAATTCAGTGCCCCCCGAGTGCCCATTGCGAGGCGTTTCCCTAGAGTCGTAGTGACACGCGAAACCGCGGCATCGGATTCTTTGGTTTTGTTTTTTGTTCTCTTCGTGGTTGATAATCTAGTAGAATTTCCGAGTTGGAGGCGACTTTCTTTGTCCCTTTTTGACTGTCTTTGTAGGTCTTCGGAGAGCTGCAATCCCAGTGATAAGCAGAGCGAAAGAAGAAGCAGGAGTGCCCCCCCAAGGAGACGGCGGTCCCACTTCATCCTCAGTGCCAGGCTCCCGTTTTTGATGTTGCACCAAGTCACAAGATTCGCAATACAGCGGCACACAGCATCAGGAAACCATGCGACGCGCTTACGCCTTGCATGCAGGACAAGTTCCTCGCCCTCCTTTCATGACTATACAAAGGTGATGAGAATTTAACGCGTTTATATATAATTCCCTCGATCCTCGATCATGCAGAAAGCGCATGCATGCATGCATGCACGACGAATTTTGTTACTTCTCGCTCGGTCTGCGCGCGCGCAACAGCCCGCCAGCCAAAACGCGGTTATCGGCTTTTGATGTGACAGGATTCCTGCCCTATAAAAGAGGAATCTGCACTGATTGAATCTGCAGACTCTTTCTGGCACTGAACGCTCCTTCTCGGTGAGCCATTGACCCCTGAATCTTATGTACAGACAGAGTCGTCTACTCTCAGATGCCTCTCAAGATGTTTCCACAACAGTTGTCGTCTTTGATTTGATACCTGTTGTTCAAAAGTACATGCGTTTTTATATAAGAGGCACTGTTTCACAAAACTTCACACCGTCTACTCCAACCGTCGTAGGTCGATAAGACTTGAAAATGGGAAGAATCGTAGTTCGAATTACACTTGGTCTCCTACTGGCAGCCTCGCTACTCCCTTCAAGTCAGTGTGTTCCTTATTGATCCAAAACAGCTGTTGTTTGTTTTTGCAAGAAAAAGGTGAATCCATTTATGCATCCTCTTCCTGTGTGTACTATCTGCAGCAACTTACGGGCAGACTAATGCAGAGGTCAGTGTCTACTTCAATGATACTGCTGAACACCTTTCTCATCTGAAGAATATTTGACGAATAAATTGCATGCATCCCTACCCTCTTGCATGCATGAATGCGCAGATTCTCAGCGACTTGGACACAATCTGCGCCACAGGTCCGTCGGTGCCTTTGGTTTTTGCCTTCTGCCCCTTCCATCAACGCCTTTGACTTTCCGCTCTGCTTCCCCGGATGATATTCTCAAGCCCCAGGCCCCCTGCCTGCCCGCTTCTGACAAAACTGTGTCCATCTTTCTTCGTTCAGCCTGCATTCAGCCTGTGAAGCGATTCTGTTTGTCTATCTGGCAACCCAGACGTCAGTGGTATAAGACTTTCCGTGATTCGCCTGATCGTCTTATGCCATGCGGCATGTGAAGAGAGAACATTGTGCCACTTCCTCCCGTACTGCAGACGCAGCGCGTTGTGTTGCGTTGTCAGGGAGCTCGACCACGAACGTCAGTGCAATTGCATGACGTCCCTCTTCTCTCTCGCCTAGATGGTCTTTCTTTGCCTTCTCTCACAACTGCTGTTGGCCAACTCTTTCTTTAAGCTCTTCTTCTCGCTTCTGCAAGGCATGCAACTTAAGTGAAGGACAGAAATAGGGGTCGCTCGGGTCTTTTCCTTTCCCGTAAAGCTGATGATTTTTGTAGTCTGTCACTTTTCTGATAGAGAGACTCCGTTTTTTGCAGACTGGGCGGTGTGTGTGTGTGTGTCTACTGTTCTGGCATCCCACCATGCCAGACTCCCTTTGTCAGTCTGTTTGCATCGCCTGTCAGTCTCTTTCATTCTTTCTTCATGACTCCGTTGAGATGAATGAATGACTGAATGACTGAATGGATGGCGGAATGGATGACTGAATGGATGAATGACTGAATGAATGCAGTCCTTTGACGGTTCAGGGGGCAAATTTGGAGACCTGAGCTCCTTTTCTGACTGGATCAGCAAGAAGAGTTTGGGGGGACTCTCCTCCAGCACCTTGACGGTGGGACAGGGCCAGAGGAAGGGGGAAATTAGTGGTGGAGAAGAAAAGGAGAGAAAAGAGATTACTGGACAGAGGGAAAGCTGCTTTCTCTCTTTCTCTGCTTGAGTGGCATTGCAATATTGTGGATTCGCTCAAAGGAGAGTTGAATTCAATCTTGATGTGTTTGAAGCTTCTTTCACTGTATTCATTCGTCTGATTTTTTGATGAAAAGGAAACTCCTAAGGTGAGCTAGGCAGCAGTCGATCGGATTCTGTGTCGTGCAAAGATTCGGCTTTCCAAATTCGTGCTTCCAATTGTAGACAGTTTATCTTTGGAAGAATCTGTTTTCTTTCGACTTGACTCCAAACGCACATTTTTTCTTCCTGGATGCAGAGGGTCGACTTCTCTGACTATGACTTCACCTCTATCGACACCTCCGTCTGTGGGTCTTCCCTGGAGTCTTTGGTTGTCAGGAATGCCCCCAATCTGCAGACACAACCCGATTTATCCGGGTGCTCTGCCTTGACTTATCTCGAAATTTCAAACTGCGGTCTTTCTGGCTCTTTTGATCCCCTCAAGATTCCCCCCTCTCTGACGACTCTGGTGTTTGCAAACAACCAACTGTCGGGGGAGTTTGCTGTGGACCTAGATCAGATGGGCAATTTGCAGATCGTGCAGATTGCAGGGAACCAGCTGACGTCTGTGCAGGCAGAGTGGATCCAGATGTCCAATTTGAACAAACTCGATGTAGCCAACAACTCGCTCACCACCCTCAACCTGCCTGCAAGTCAGCTGAAAGTTCTGCAAGCATGCATGCGTGTTTCTTTGCGCACTTTGCTTGTCTATTTTCTTGTTCGCCCATGCGCAGAAAGAAGCGCTTTCATCTAGTTGCAGAGAGGATCCGCCTGCATATTCGTCGTTGTCCCTTTCCTCTGCAGTGTTTTTTTCCACACTGCCTCGTTGCTCGTGTGGTGAAAGATGGTTTTCATTCAGAGTTTAGCCAAAAGTGTTCTCGATGAAATTTACAGAGATCCTTTTCTTCACTTCGGTGATGCTCTCTGCGCATTCCTTCATCCGTTCCATTTGCAGAACTAGAAGTGATGTTTTTGGCACTTCTATTTGTGTCAATGCAGCCGCAGTCACTTCGAAATTGAGCAGTCTGACGACACTCTCCTTGTACAACAACACGGAATTGAAGGAGGACGTCAATGTGAGCCGGCAGGGGTGAAGGAAGGAAGGAAGGAAGGAGGGAAGGAAGGAACAAAGCGTCTGCAAACTTTTCTTTCTCATTCGAATGCACTAGGAGGGCGTCTTTATGGCCGACGTCAGACTTTGCTCTACCAGAAGGCCTTTTCTGTTTTTCTACGTACCCATATTCTTTCTCTGCTGATTCGGGCATTTCTCTCGTCCCGTTCACTTTCTTCATCGCTAAATTCCCAGACGACCACTTTCTCCGGTCATTTGTCTTCATGCGGCCTGCCCAACTCCAATTCAATGAGAAGTTGAAGGAAGCGCAAGTGTGTATCGTTTTCTTTTCACCCACTTTGGTTTGCCTCTGCAGGCACTTCTGTCGAGTCTCCAACCTGCCAGCTACCTCTCTGTGCTTCTCCTCCACGACACTGCCTTCTTCGGAACCCTAGAGACAGACCCCTTCCTTGTGTACCCACCCGAAAGTCCGGACCTCAATCCGTGGCCTACAGGGGGGGATGCTCCCTCGACCCTCCACCCGGCCCTGAGTGTGTTCTCTCTCCGAGACACACAGGTGGAGCTGCCATCCACTTCTCGACGCGGTTTCGGGTCTCCCTCTGTAGTGGCGGAGCCAGGACTAGAGTTCGAATCTACAGAGGGGAGAGAACCTCTGGTCGTGCCCTCAAGTCTTTCTTTTTTGGATCTCTCCTTCCTTCCAAAGGCAAAAGGTGGGAGGGACGGTTAGGCTATGGAGGGATTACGACGTTTTCGTTCTCCGTTTTTTCGATGCTGGCTTTTCTAAGTCTTTGCTTTCTTTCCGAAGGCCGCTCATTCCCTCTCTGCTTCTGAGAACAAAAAATGACAGGTTTTCCTCTCCAGAGAACACCAGATCTCTAGTCACTTTATTCCTTTCTCTTTCTCCTTTTCGACCCTTTTCTGCCCTCTTTTTTATTTCTCTCTGTCTCTGTGTCCATGCAGGAAGCGTCTCCAACGCCACCAGGTTCATTCCCTGGGTAGACCTGCGACGTGACCCGACCAGCCCCGCCTCCCTCCACGTGGGTGTGGACCCGACCAACTGGGCCTACAACCGCACGTTCGCAAAGAAGCATGAGGCACAGGAGAACAACGCAACTCTGGATTTGAACTTGACACTCGCCCTCTCTCACTTGCTCCTTGGAGAGAAACCCTCAAACCTCCAGGACAGTAGCCACCCAAACTACTGTCTGTTCTCATCTGCCCTGCTTCCGGGGGCTCTGCACACAGACGGGAAGGGACGGGCGTTCTTTGGCGGGGGGAACTTGGAGAGATGCTTCTGCGCTGTTGGATATGGATGGTCGGTTGGACTTCCAGGAATTCTTCTCTTCTCTTCTCTTTTTCTTTCGGATTCAAGAGGGAGCAAGAGCAGAAGTGATACGTAAGCAGACGGACATTTCTCTCCCCCTCTGTCTGTGAGCGTGTGTATGGGGGGTGGGGGGTGGGTGGGTGGGTGTGAGTGTGGGTGAGTCAGGTTGCTGGTACAAAGCCAATGAGACAGACGCTCTTCTTCCCGTCTCAATGCGTGTGTGTGTGTGTGCAGGAATCCGAGAACCGCCACTTGCGAGAAGTGCTCATCCCCCTTCTACGGTCCAGGCGCGGGACAGCCCTGCCAGACCTGCGGAATGGGATACATCGCCAGCAGTGGCGGTGACTCCTGTGAGGCTTGTGGAGAACGTGGCGGTCAGTACTTTGCTCTTTGCGCGTGGTCTTTGAGATCTAGTTCTTGAGTCAAGTGTCTCGCTTTCAATCCAAACAAACGGTCAGGAGGAACACCGCCTTGAAGCAACGTGTCTGTGGTCTACAAGTTCCAACAAAGACAAATGCTTGTCTTTCTCTCTCCCTGCACTGCCCATGAAAAAGCAAGCCAATCCACTCATGAGCTCCCCCTTGGACTCTCATGATAATGTTTGCAGCCGGGTGCGGCCAGGTCTGCCCGGACGGAGAGGTGCCGAGCGCATTCGGGACTTGCCAGGAGTGCCAACCTGGGTATTTCTATAATGTCAGTAGACTGTCATTCTAGGGACACGCATGACCGCATTGGTAGATGTGCTAGGAGTTTGCCCAGTCGATTGTACTTTTTTTCTGTAGAAGCCACTTCGAATGCGTGTGTCCTTTTGCAAACACGCCATACAAAAGCAAGACTTCTTCTCGCATTAACCGGAAATTTCTTTCTTCTCGCATTCTCTTTTTGCAGGCTGACAGCAAAACCTGCGCAGTCTGTGGGGCAGGACGTCTGTCTGAGGCAGGCGCCCAGGAGGAATTCCAGTGCCAGGACTGCCCCCTGGGCACGTGGAGCGACTTGGAGGCTACAGATGCGTGCACGTCATGCGGCCCCTTTGCTCGGACAGATCGGACGGGGTCGACTTTCGAGAACGACTGCTACTGCTATGATGGTTGGTCACCTGCAGGAATGAAACTTTCATACAAGACAGATGCTTTTTCTTTCATATTTTAGAACACCCTTGGTCCACAAGTATGCAGGGCACGATCTTTCTGTCTGTCACTGCAGTGAACTCCCAGTGCATCTGTTGCCTCTTCTCTGCCTTGCAACAGTTGTCCTTTCCACCTCGATCCCAACCCAACACATGCATGCAGGTTATCGTCGAAGCACTACGGGCGTCTGCAAGGAGTGTCTGCCAGGTGAATACTGCACGTACACCTCCAGGGCAGATGCCAACACAGGGGCGTGGTCCCTCATTGGGCTCTGCTACGGCGACGCTGCAAGAGGGGATACAGGAACGAAGGAAAGCACAGTGATTACGAATCCTCATCCTCTGTGCACGCGGTTCGGCATCAACGTTGTGGCAGCAACAACAGTGACAACTGGAACGGAGGGAGGGACAGTGGCGGGTTTGGATGCCGAGTACTTTGAGGAGGACGATGAATCTGAGGGTGTGCCTACTCGGAGCCTTCAGACAGAGGGTGGAGCGAGTTTCAATGCAGAGTTTCGAGAGAAATGCATCGCTCCCTCTGCATGTGAGACCAATGGGACATGTGCTGGGGGAAGCAAGGGGGTGTTGTGTAATCAGGTGAGTAAGTAGTAAGCGCAACAAGGCAGAAGTGAAAATCAGAGGGGAGATTTTGTATTTTTTTTTCATTTGAGAGACAAAAAGGCTCACGCCTATTCTATGCAGAAATGATGGAGCGTTTTCCTCAGTGCCTTTTACGTTTTTGCTTCCTTTTCTTCTTGCAGTGCGACGATGGGTGGGTGAAGCCTGTGCTGGAGGGGAACGATGCCGCCTGTACTTCTTGCACCGCGTTCGACTATGTGGTTCTTCCCCTTTTCATTTGTATGGGGGGGGCCTGTGCGTGGTGGGCCACTCTATCCATGAGAGGAAGGGGGCTGCAGAACTTCAGCAGGCCCGTTGCCATCGTCCGTGCACTTCTGAGCTACTTTATGCTGACATTCGCTATCCGCGAGCTCGCAGTCAGCTGGCCTTTCGGAGTCGAGTGGTTTCGTCTCCTTTCTCTTGGGGCTGCCGCCTTCACATCGTCGCAGTGCTTCTTCTCGGTAAGTCGTCCTCTCCTGAGGCAGAAAAAACGCTTTGTGAGGGTGTCGGCGGCTATGTGTTAGGATTTTGGGGTCCTCTTCTCCTGCGCTGTTAGGAAATTCTCGCGTCTCTCAGATTTCTAGTTATGCTGGTCTTCATTTCACTGAGCTCCTCTGTTTTTCGTTGACCGAGTTTTCATCTTCTCCCCTCTGTCTCTTCACACGCAGGCCGGATCTACAGGCTGGAGCTCTCGGTTCACCCCTCTGGTTTACATGGCCCTCGGCATGCCTGTGCTGCTGGTGGTGCTTGCGGCTGGGATTGGGGCGGTCGTCGCGAGGGCGCCGGCTCCTTTCGATTCTGTCCTAGAGAAGCGGAGGGAGCTTGTGGAAGAGAGGGAGGCGAACATGAGAAAGGAGCTGGGGATGTCCCTAGAGGCCTATCTTGAACAGGGGCAGAAGTACAGGGAGACAGGGCCAGATGTCAATGGGGGGGGGGAGGAAGATAAGGAGGGGGGGCAGGACAAGAAAGGAAAGAAGAAAGGGGGCAAAGCGGGGGAAGATGACGCAAAAAACGCAGACAGATACCAAGGATGGGGTGGGGGGGGTCGTCAAAAGGGCGGCCGGGGAAAGGGAAAGGTAGCGGTCAAGGACGAAAGGGAGACAAGTGAAGAGGAGGACGGGGAAGAAGTAGGAGGAAGATTTCGGAGGAATCAGGTGGACGAAAAGACGAGAAGAAAGGAGAAAAAGGCGCAGCGGGCGAAGATGCAAGAGACTTACAGGGAAAGAAAATTTCGTCAAAAAGTTTGTGAAGAGATTATCCAAATGCGAGACGAATTGAACAAACCAGAACCATGGGCCGAGAACAGCGACAACGAGAAGTTTCTTTTTTCTTTTCTCGGAGCCTTAAATGTCCTTTATTACTCTTTCCTTCCCGTTTTTACAGCTACCTTCTTCCAGACGTTTCGGTGTCGAAGTCTCTGGTCCACAGGGCTCTCCCATCTGGTGGCAGACTTTGAACTGGTCAGTCGGTCTGGTCCCAACATGTCCGAATGCTCTTTCTCTTTTTGACTTTGAGGATCTACTTTGGGATTACGGCCTGTTCCATGGTGCTGGTGCAGATAAGGAATCTGAACGGTCTTTTGGTTGAGCTTTGACGCAGTGCATACACACAATTGTTCCAAAGCATCTGTGTGCCACTTGCATGGATGCAGATTTGTGGGGAGAGTGACCAAAGCAGCGCAGCATCGGCGGGTGCAGCTGGAGTCGCAATCTTTTGTTTTGGTCTTCCTCTCGTTCACTGTCTGCTGATAGCCTTCAGACTCCGTACTCGACTCGGCAATCCCCAAAAGTCTGTTGCTATTGGGTGGGTGACTGACGGTTTTCGGAGTCCATGGAGCTCTTTCTGGTTCTTCGCTCAGATCGGAAGAGCATTGACAGTGGTGGCGGTGTGCAACTCCCAATTCACTAACGACTCCTTCCAGAGCATCAGCGCTGCACTGGTGCTCGCTCTGTGTTGGATTGCCACACTTAAGTGAGGCCCCTGGTGTATGTTTACTTTTCTCCAGAAAAGATCAATCGTGCTAGCTCTGTCATGATCTTTCTGCACTACAACACAGCAAGTAGTGAGAAGGTAGGACGGATATCTCATTGTATGTTCAATCGGACAGCTTGAAAGAAAAGAACAGTGTGTTTGTGCGGGCAGACCTAGATCCTTCCTGCAAGCCTGTCACCGTCGGCTTTCTCTTGCATGCCCCTCTGCTTCCAAAAGATTGATTGTCTGTTTCTTCGTGGCATCAGTCAGATACCACGACACGATGCTTTTGTGTTTCTGATGTTCCAACATATGGCCTCTTTCGGTCTGTCTGTTTGCAGAATCAATCCGTATGCCCACGTGAGGAACGAAATGCTGGGATGGCTCGAGGGGTCAGTCGAGGAGGGGTCGATGGAGGTTGATGTCCAATGGTTTCTTTCACCCAGACGAACTAGTATCCAGGGACAAGTGATTGAGAAAGTTGAATAAGAACTTAGTTTTCTTGTCTACCTCTGGGGAGTTCCGTGTGTGATTGCAGGGCGAGTCTGATTGCGGTTCTGCTCCAGGTGTACGCAGGACTGCTGGTGCAAATCGGGGGGGATGCTCCTCTGGCACGGGTAGGTCAGTTGGGAGGGAGGGAGGGAGGGAGGGAAGCGTAGGCATGGAGAGTCACTCCTCTTCAGAGTTTTGCAAGCTGTCTGTCCATTTTTCTGCTGAAGATTGAAGTTGGAAGCTTCCCCTGGATTAACTTCCCCGCGCCCCCCCCTCTTTCTTCTTGCGCGCAGTTGATGACGGCAGCGGCTATCATCGGTCATGTCTGGGCCTTCTTTGCGTTTGGTTGGGCCTTTGCATTGGAAGCTGGGTGGGTCCCTTTGTCTTTGTCGTGGTGTCTTTTTGGTCTGGTCCTGTTGTATCACCCTCATCATTTTTTCGGACTTCTCTCTATCTGTTCCTCTCTCTCTTGCTCTATCTCGGTTTTTCTTTCTCATGTTTGATAATTTGACGTCGTTCTCTCGTTATATTTCTCTGCTCAAAATGTTATTGTCCGTAGCAAGTCATTTGAGAATCTTTCTTAGCATCCTTCCAGCTCTCTCGATCACGAACTCAAGTAGACACACACTCACTCGGACTCCCTTTTCTTGGAACTGAAACAGTCTCGCCGTTGCCCTTCTTCAATCTTCCATACCTCTCAATGGACGCCCTTTGTCAAATGCTCGCATCTATCAGGTGGATAGACTTGTTGTGGGAGCGAGTGAAGAACTCGAAGATCTTGAAGGTGCTTGACTTTGATCGCCTGGTGGAGCCCCCAGAGGACAAGGAGGTCGAACTGGAAAAGGACAGGAGGTGGGTAGAAAGAGCCAGAGGCGGCCAGGGGGAGGGGGAAGCTGCTTTGGGAAGAAAAGAAGAGAAGAGAAGGAAAACGGCGGAAGGGTTCGGTAGAAACCGTTCTCTTCATTTGATAGATATTAGTATAGCATGGGTCTCGCGAATGTTTCGTATGCTCTACGTGGAGCAGTATTGGAGACGTGATGTTGCTTCGGTCACGCAGTGGGAGTCGGGGCTCCTTTAAAGGAATGCATATGACTGCTCAATCTGAATGCGCGGTTCTCTTTCATGAGTCGAAAAGAAAAAAAGAAGTTATAAGTATGCTTCTCTTTCCTTTCATTCACGTTTTATTTTCCTCTCTGCAGTCGGTTGCGAGAGATGGAAAACAAGAAGGCAGCCCAAACGTTCAGGTCACAGCAACGACGGGATAACCTGAAAAGGTCTTTGAAGGAGAAGGCCCGAGCAGACATTGTGCAGAGAAGACTAGAGGCCAGCATGAGGGTGTTGGGGGAAGAGGACTTTACAATTCTTCGAGAGGCAGTAGACCTCTCAGAAGACCCTACGATGGTCCGTTTGTCTGTGGATTTTCTTCTCTTTCTTTTTCAATTGCTCCCCCCCTGCATGTAGGCTTTTGTCTCTCTCTCTTAATTTGCGTGTCGTTGTTTTCTGCACAGGCATTTACTGTCTGTGTGGCTCTGAGGCCAATCAGCTTTCTGTGTTTGGCTGCGAACACTTCATCATGTCATGTGTGCATAAATCTGCGCGAATCTCCATAATAATGTCTATGTGTGGGTACGTGTATATGTTGACAGAGACAGTGAAATCGGTCCTGTATCTTTTCGGTTTCGCTGCTTCCCTTCCTGGTCTTTCTTTCTGCAGGCAGTCCACGCACTCCTTTTTCTTCCATACAGAATTCCCTTTCAATGTATGTATGTATGTATGTATGTATGTGTGTATGTATGTATGTATGTGTGTATGTATGTATGTATGTATGTATGTGTGTGTGTCTCTCTGTATGAAAGTAAATGCATACACGGGTCTTTCTGCAGGCAGTCCACGCACTCCTTCTTCTGACTCTGCGACCTGACGACTTTCTTTCTCTGTCGACTACAACCGCTTTGAAGGAACTGAAAGAGTCGGGTTACCCCGTCACTGAGGAAGTTCCAATTTTTGGACTTGGCGGAGGATCTTCGAATGCATTTGTGGAGGCGTTTGTGGATTTTCGTGACAATTTAGTTGTCTCCGTGAGAGGAAAGAAGGACAAAATTGCAGCAGACTTCAAGAAACAGGAGGAGCGGGAGAGGTGGTTGCGTCGGAAGGAACGAAAGGAGGAGCGGGAAAGAATGGCGGGAAGGTTGAGAGAGGCACAGCTCGGTCTAGATCCCGGAGAGACTCTCAGTGACGCTATTTCGGGCCTCTCTCCTGCAGACGCCGGGCGGGCAGGTGCACTCATGACGATGGCTGTTGGGGGCGTAGAGGGAGAAGAAGACGAGACCCACACCCCGGACTCTGTCTCAGAGGACGGAGACGGGGGGAGTGTAGAGAGGGCCTATCGTCGGTGGGGGAACCGGGTTGCGCGTGACTGTCGTCGTTTGACCTTTTTTCGTTACTTAAGAATTGACAGAGAGGACCTGAAGAAGACACCATTGCCGAGAGGAGAGGACCCAGAACAGGTGTGTGAGAATGTCTGCAAGTGAGATAGACAGAAGGGTGTGTGACATTTGGTCTTCGCGAGTGTGTTCGAGCTGTCCAGGAAACCATTCATGCGCATTCGTTCAGCTGTGTTCATTTTCTCTGTCCATGCACGTGAATGCAGGATGCGCTTCGGTGGAGTATCCACCTTGCCCTGCTTTTGGTTTTAGAGACTGACATGGGGGCGCCTCCCTCGCTTGACATCAAGTTGTGGTTAGAGGACCGCCACGTCCTTCCTGCAGACAGCGACATGGAGAGGGAAATTGCGGAGATGGAGAAAAAGAAGAAAGACGAGGAAGCATTCCTGAAGGCGTTGGAGGAGGCCATGGTGGCAGATGAACAGGACAAGGTAGGTCGGACAGACGGCTGCATGCGCAGAAAGTATATCGGAAGAGGAGGAGGACATCTGCATGACAGTCCGAGAGGGGAGGGGGACATTCTGCAGAGACACAATAGTTTTGCAGCAAATTTTGTGGGACTGTGACAGATTGGTATTATAGTCCATTTTCTAGGATTCTTTAGTTTCAGGTTTTTCAATCGGCAATGCAAGAGGGATAAACACTCAGGGGGGGGGAAAGAGAGTGCTGTATCCTTGCCAAACAGTGACGAGGAATGTGAACGTTCTCCCAGGTGTCACTAGAGAGAAAGGAAACAAGGGGACAGATGAATAGTGCAATAGTAGCCTTGCCTCTCATAGAGCCTGGTGAAGCAGGTTGTTGTCTTTTGGTGTAGGCGTAGCAGAGACAGCCTGTCGGTGTATGTGTGCAGGTCCGCGCGATGCTCGGCGTCGAAGACAAATGGGAGAGGACGGGTGGTAGGCCCAGTGGAGAGTGGAGCGACGAGGGTGAGTCGCAGGCAATGAGCAAGAAAGGCACTGAGGGGGCCCAGAAGAAATTTGAGGTGAGTGACTTGATTAAGTACGCAGAGGTGGACAACAAGGCTCTTGACGCACGCAGATGGGAGGACAGGACTTTGGAGGTGGTCCGAAAGATGCGGATCTTCTTTCCAGAGGTTAATGAGATGAAAGACCATTTCGGTGGTTCGGTGCAAAAGGATGACGAGAGATACACGGAGAGAATGACAAGCGACGTTTTCATGCCCACAGCTTTGGTTTTTGACCTCTTCCGAGCTCTCAGACCTCCTATGGAGCCGCGCTCCCTTAGTGGACGTCTCGCGTTTGCTCTTTCAAGTATGAACACAAAACTCTCGGTCACCCCCGATGACTTCACAGTCACCCCTTCCGGCAATATTGTCACCTGTCCGGGTCCAGACGAAGAGGAAGACCCCCACTCTGCCCTGGTCACTTCCAGTCACGCAGAAGCGCGGCGGTCAAAGAACTCTAACCTGCACATCAAAATAGAGCCTCCAGTTGCTTTGTCAGTCGGCAAGTCAACGCGAAAAGAAACACGCCGACCCCCCGACAGAGAGCCACATCCCTTCGAGAAACCGTCCCCCAGAGAGACCGCCAGGTACCCCGACTGTTGGTCTCTGGAGACATGGATTCGTCTTCCAATGACAGACGAGAAGACGCCCCACTTCCTTTGTTGGACTGACAAAAACCACGCGCCCATCTGTGCGAGCGCTGACGGAGGGTCCCTCGGAGGCTGGAGAGACGTTTTGGAAGAATCCCCCTCGAGGCCAGAGAGGAAGAGAGAATACGAGGATGAACACGTGGAAGAGGAACACCCGGCAGACGAATCCTCCGAGTTCTCTACAGGAGCAGAGGCCGAGACACAGAGACGGCTCTTACAGAAACGACAGGGTCTCTTCCTTCCTAACTTCTCCCTCTCAACTCAGGACCCAGGGTGGCATCACCTCGTCGTGGTGGGTCGGAATTCCCGTCAGCATTTCTACTTTGACGGAAAACCGGTCGGGCGGATTTCCTGGATGGCCATGGGGTCCCTTGTTTGCATTGGCAACAGACTCTCAAAGGGTGACAATCCTTGGGGGGCCTTCGCATCTCTCAGCGTTTGGAAGTTGTCGCTGCGTCCTCAGGAAGTGGCCATCAGATACAGAGAGGCGTTTGAGGCGGTGCAGCAGAAAGAATTTGCCTCTGTTTGGCAGAAAATGCTCAAGCCGTTTGTGTTTGGATTCAGAGACGCTTTGAAAATCAGGTCCGTCCTTTCGTATGTCTGCATGCCTGCCTTTCTCTCATCCAAATCTCTGCTTTTCTAGTAATGTGTGAGGTTCATGTGAATGTCAGTGTGTGTCCTCTTCGTCGTTTTTGCATTTTTTGCATTGGCGCGTAAGTCAAAGGAGACGGGAAATTGCTGCTTTGAAGACATGGTTGCATCGATGGCTTGACGTTTGGTCCGTACGGATGAACTGAATGTCTCCCTCCGTACATGTCCGGATAGGCATGCATGCATTTTTGTGTGCATACTTCCTTCACCCCCCATATCTGCAGAACTGCACGGTGCGACTACCGTGTGTTCTTTCGTCGGAAGAGTCCCGAAGAGAACCTCTCAAAGGACGATTTTGATCCGAAATTCCCAGAGAGGTACGAGAGGGCAGTCTCCAAGATCAAAACAGAGGCACAACGGCTTTACGGGGCCACCCGTACTTTTGCCTCCGCAGTACTTCTAGAGTCCCCCCAAATGAATGACTTCCGAACTCTCCACACACTTCCACTCCCAGAGGCCCATATCGGCCTCTACCGCAAGCAGGGATTCGACGACCGGTTTGGTCCCGTCATTCTCGGCTCCTGCGCCTTTGCCCAGTATATGCTGGACAAAACAGACGCAGACCTTGCAGACCGCCCTCTTTTGTGTGTCGGGATGAACTTCCCTGGCCCCTCTTACTTCCTCGATGCCTCCTTGCTGTTGGACCCCCCTATCAAATTGTCCCGCTTTGGGCAGTGGACAGTCACCGTGTGGGTCCGGTTTCCCCTCCTTCCCCTCGAGGGCGAGGCAGAGGAAGCAAAGGAAAAGGCAAAGGGGAAGAAGAAGGGAGGCACGAAAGATGTAGAGTCGCCCTGGAGGTCGTTGATGAGCGGGATTAAAGGGTATCACATAGGCGTAGGAGGGGACAGGCAGTCACTGGGGTGGGGTAGGAAGGTGAAGGCAGAGAAGGCAAAGTCGTGGGAGAAGGGGGAGGAGGGACACTGGGAGCACGTACCTAGTGGGTATGAAATTGGGTCAGCCGAAGCAGGATGGCGGCATTTGGCTGTTACCTTCGGTTCTCCCCCCGGTGGTGGTCCGGCTGTAACGAAATTCTTTGTGGACGCAGAGCTGGTTGGGCAGACGGCAGGGGGGTGCAAGGAAGATGTGGTGGCAATCGGAAATCATAGAAGGGGGGGGCGGGGCTTCGGAATGCTTTGTGACTTCCAGCTGTTCTCCAAAATGCTGGAGGAAGTGGAAGTGAAAGAGCTCTTCACAGACTCTGCAGGAATCTTTGAGGCAATGACAAGGACAGATGTTGCAAAGTGACATCGAAAATACTGGTAGAAAAAGTTATGCCCTTTAGATTTCACCAAGGTGCAGTGAACTTGACAGTTAGATATATCCTGTTTTACTCTAAAAATGAGAGAATTAAGAAAGAGCACGCACTATACTATTTACCTTAATTTCACTTTTATGAATGATTTTATGTTTCATGAATGTTCATTTTATATTTGATTTGATGTTAGACTTTTAACATACAGTACTACTAAAAAGTTTTTATGAAGGTGGCTTTTTTTTTTTTCTGAATGGGATAATTATGAAATGCAATCAATATAGTGGCATTATCAGATAATTTCAATAAGAATTAAGCAGTTTTACAAACCCTGTGACTAGCTTAGAAGTTAAGTTATAAGCCCTAGTTACTTTCCTTTTTTATGTCTCCACATTACTATAAGGAAGTACTACTCTGTAAAGACTAGTCAAGGTGCAGGGTGTTCAGAGTTGTTAGCATAAAGCCGGGTCAGAAGCCCCCTCCCCCCGCTATATCATGCAGGTCTGGCAAACAGGTAATAAAGCATTGTCCTAGACTAGGTCCTAGACTCATGGATTGCATAATAACCTATAGACCGATTATAATAATGGTGATCTCCTAGACTCATGCATTGCATGATTGCCTATAAACCGATCAATAATAATTCAAATAATCATGATGATGATTATAATAATAAGTGCAGATTATTATGTATTTAGTCTACTAGCATTTAGTATATATTCTAAAGAGTCATTTGCAAATCGTTTTGTTATAAAGCAAGATCGAGCGATTTGATACTCAACGATGAAGAGGAGCAAAATTTCATTACCCAAACAGTGACGAGCGTTGAATCGATACACACTCTCACTACCAAAAAACTTCCGGCATACAAACCGTCAAGCCATCGAATTGGTGTACGTACGTTTGCAAATACATATGCAACGGTTCAGGTGATGGACAGGTCCATAGACGTGTAGAACAGCGCCCATCTGCAGCATCATAAAATTCATATTCTTTTTTTGCATTTTCGAGAAAGACGCGGACTTTCAAAGGCAATCGAGGAGACCCGGCATCCCCCCAATGACGGGGCAGCATGGCCGACCCCTGTGGCGCCTTGCTGCTCAGATGCCCTGCTGCACTGGGGGCGGGCCGCCCCACTTCGGGTCCTCATGCCTGAAGAGTCCCTCCAGGAGGGCGACTGTCCACTTGCCTGACCTCCAGGTCTCGTCTGCCCAGTTGAACCAGAACTCGACGTTGTCATCTGGGTCGCAACAAGAGGGGGGGTTTCCCTCTGCCCTGGCTTTTCTCTCTTCTTCAAATTTGGGGATGTACTCCTTCTTCCACCAGTCAATCAGGAACAGATGGGGATTGTTCGTTTGACAACAGTCGAACGAGGACACGCAAAGCGCGGTGGGGGAAATGTTCTCGTCGCACTTCCAAAACTTTCCGGGGTAGGCAGAGACGGGGTCAGGGAGCATCCAGAATTCGGTGCAGAGCAGGTTCGGTTGTCTGTTCATGTCCAGCATGTTCAAAGTCTCGTAGGTCCACAGAGGATGGCCTGGTCGTTGTCGGTGTCTGTATCTGACAACCTGTGCCTTGTTCTCGGACAGCAAGGTCTTACCAAGCTCTAGCTGTTCTGTGACACACGTCCAGGGTTCGATGAGCTTGAAGTCTTTTTCAAGAAAGAGAAAGTAGGGGTTGGTGGCATTACCCACCATCCAGTTGAACGGTTTCAAAATGTTCTCATTCTTGTCAGACCCCATCAGGCGAACGTTGAACTTTGTGTCCGAGGGGTAGAGTTTTGAGTATTCTGAGAAGAAAGCGTTGGTGCGTTCGACCATGGCTTCAGTCTGGCTGTTGAAGAAGACGAACATCTCGGGGATCTGGGAGAGCAGACCGTTGACCTGCACGTGCATGGGGGAGATTGAAGGAATTTTTCTTACTTCCGTGTTTGCATGTACAGTCTGGAAGCATGCATGCATGTATATTGACTCTGCGATCGATCAGTCAGTTATGCTCTCTTTATGTTTGCCAAGAGGGGGCTTGAATATCAACAAGTCCAACCAATCGAGCTCTCTCGTGCGGATGCACATAAAAGACACGCAGAGAAAAAGAACCGTAACGGGGTGATTGTACTTTGGCTATCAAGGTTACAGACAGGTTGCAATCCGATATCCATCTCCTTACTCAGCCACTGAGTCCTTCACAAAGTAAGATGAAGAGTCACAAATAGCAAAAACAGTCTCCACCACCTGACAGACTTCGTATGTCTGCAGAGTGTCGATGAAAATGTCCATCTCCCTCTCGCCGTTCACCAGCATGCCCACAGTGATGCCGCCACCGTTCTGGGTCGTATATCTGCTCTGACCCCTGAAGTTCGGTTGGCTGCTCGTCTCCCCAGCTGCGCAGGGCAGGCATCGATCGGATGTGCACGAATGCAAACGCGGGTCTTGTGGCTTTTATCTACTGTTGTGTGTTTTCTTTTCAGACCAACGACGCACTGCGGATGAGCGAACCCCCATGGGACACTGAAAGGAAACTTTCAGGTCGTCCCATGCAGTCGGACATCCAGGCTTGCAGATACGAAGGCAGAGAAAAGGGTTACAGCCACATCCACAAACAAAAGTCTGATTGTGTCACAAGAAAGGTGCACACATTGCTACAATCTCTGCAAGCTTCGCGCGAAACCATCGACGAGATATCACGCGCAGCTTGATTGTTCATTTCACTCTTGCAACTCCCCACCAAGCACCGAATCTTGCAGAAACCAAAAGTTGGGACCTATAAGAAATCATCCCAAGCAGCTGACCAACCGACCTTCCATCCGACGGGAGAACGCAACCTGCAGCTCTGGTGTCTCTTTCTCGGCTTCCTTGTTTGCACTCTCCTCAGCTGTCCCTTTCGAAATCTCCTCTGCCTGCCTGGCTCTGTCGCTGTGGACGTGCATCTTGTCGCCGTCGGGGCCCGCCAAGATGGAACGGGGCCACCCCGCGTCTCTGTGGCATTGTCGGAAGGAGAGCAGACTGTCTCTGTCAAGAGTCCCCATCCTCTTTCCCTCCTGCAAGTTGAATGAAGGGAGGCAAAGGGCAAGCAGTACAGGCAAATCAACACACAAATTTGTCTGCACTTGCTAATGTCGCAAAGACAACATTTTGGTGGGGCATTCGAACAGACTGCTACCGGTACACACTGAAGAAATGTACGGACCTAGCTGGTAACTGTGCAGAAGAAAGGCGACGCTGGCACCAGAAATAGTGAACTGTGCTCAGAGAAAAATGGAAATCCGTGTGCACCGAAGGGTTCCTGATCGAAGCAGAGGACTGCGACGCAGAGAGAAAACGAAATTTCGACGAAGTTATAAAGAAAGGCTGCACTCACTCTCTCAAGGAGGTTCCAGAAAGTGCAGTGGCCCTCCAGGTTGTGTCTGGCAACAAGGGACGGAACTCTGTAGGCAAGAAGGGAGAGCAGGTTCTCCTCTGTGCCCATCAGACCTTCGGAGAGGGTGTGATGCAGAAACACCTTGAAGAGCTCCGAGACCACAGACAGAACCTCACGCCGCCCTCCGAACACCCCCCCTCTTCCGACCTTCACGTTCTGGGCATGAGGGTCCCCTATCCACTGTTTGAACTCTTCTGCTTTGAACCCGTGTACCTGCATGTACAACAAATGAGATGCCGAAAAGGTGGAGCTGAATTTGCTTGTTTCCATAAACTCCGTTCTTTGTTTTTCTTCTTTTGCCTCTGCGCGCGCGCGTGTGTGTGTGTGTATGTGTAACACTCTGCATATGCAGGAAAGAGAAAGAGAGAGGAGCTGCCTCCCCAAGCGACGTTTTAGAAGGACACCTTTGCCCCCTACGTCAGGACTTTCATTCATGACTTTGAAACAGCGCGTGCCTGCCGGATGGGGTTGCACAGCACATAGCCAACCTACTCCAACCAACCAACCCACTGAGAACATCAATTGATGGACCCCCCGTTCCCCCCCCCCCCC